>JALJCO010005565.1:0-25885 GCA_023101725.1 Atherinomorus stipes
ATTAGGCCGTGCATTTATGCTATGCATTTATAAAGTGTTAACAAAGGGATAAATGTTTACACTTTACAATAAGGGTCCAAATAACATTCAGTAATAGTTAACTATGGTTAAGTCATGCTTATGAGACACTCACATGATTAAGGGCCATCAGGTCAGGCTTCTAATGTGAATTAATACCTTACTTAACATGAAATAAGGGGTACCTGATAATATACACAGCAAAGCATTAGTAAATTATTATCTAAGATATTAATAAATGGCTCATTGATGCCCATCCAGATAACATACAATGTAAAGCGAAGGCTTTGTCAATGCATTAGTTAGCTGTTACTTAATGCTTATTCACTCCAGATAAACACCACTGCTAAACCATTACTAGAGACATTATTAAGGGCTTACTAACATTCCAACTAAAATGGTTATTAATGCTGAGTAATGCATACATAATGGCAATTTATTGTATAATTAAACTTTTATCAATGCTTAATAATGCATTAAGTAAGGTTGGGAAGTAAGCATTTATTAACCTCTAACTAACGCATTTACCAATATGCTAACTAATGCAAAGTAATAGTTAATAAAAGTTGTTCATGTATTATTAGGCAGTTAATTAATGCTTAATAATGCACTAACTAATGTTAATTAAGGGACCCTTATTGTAAAGTGTTACCGATGTATGTGACAGAGATTATGGTTAAAAGTCATTACTGTTCCCCACTAAACTCATCACACTTTTTATTGCCAAACCTGAAGTTGTGGTGTAAATGTGTCCAAATCGTAAGCTGCATACATTATATATAAAAATAATAATAATTTTAAAAAGTATGACTCACCTATTGGAGAAATAGGTTTTAATTTTCAACTGTCTCACTTAACATTAATGTTGTTCTCTCCAGCAGAGAATCATCAGCTTTTGGAGCAAACTGATGATGAAGCTGCAATGTCCATTTATCCAAACAAACAAACTCTGGGCCCTTTGCAGCAGAGGTCAACATTCTTGCTTCATTAGCCATGTTTTAGTTTCATTAATTCACACTCAAAATTGTGTCTCCCGTTGAGAGAGAAAAGGGGAGAAAAAAGTCGATTTCTCCCCATGAACGGCAAGAAAATGCAGCAAATGCTTCTTTTCCTGACACAGTCAATTTAACACAAACAGATTTTAAAAGAAAGACAGCTGATGTAAGCACTGGTTGCTACTGAACAACAGCCTCTGTGGATGTTATCGCTGAAGTGACCAAAGTTACAGCTTCTTATTGCCTCTGGTAGCTGAATTATTCCAAACATTCTTATTTTTTAAAGAAAAAACATGTATAAAAGTTTGTATTTAATATAAAAGTTTATATTTATTTGGTGGATTGATTTCTGAAAGGAAAAATTTGATGTTTTTTTCTCATTTAATGCCAATTTATCAAAAAAAATAGTCAAGCTTCACTCAGAAGAAAAAAATAGAATGAAATTTCAATTTATCATGTGCAATCATACATGAATAAATCAATGAAAAAAATGGGACAATCTTTTTTTGAGTATTTTGCAGAAGATTCAATATCCAAAATGCTTCACATGGGTATGTGTGCCATATTTCATACCAACTGGTCCCACCATCTGAGGTCTGTTTTAATAAAGCATTGTGAAATGTGTCTAATGGCTAAAATCATAAACTGAAAATGTGATGCCCATTTTGTGTACTTATCGTATTAAAGCTTTTCATCATTTGTGATAGTGTTGCATTTAAAAGAAAAAAAAAAGCAGAAAAAAAATGCAATACTGAGCATAACATCAGTAAGGTTTGAATATCTGGCTGGGGTATATTTCTAATGGAAGTTTCCATGTTTCTTTTTTTATTTATTCTACCTGTATTTAAAAAAGAAGTCCCAATGAGATTATAAAAAATCTCTTTTACAAGGGAGACCTGGCCAAGGTAGCAGCCATAAAACATCAAAATAACACAATATGATGCACAAATAATCAATAAAGCAGAAAGAAAGACATTCAGTGGCCTCTTAAGAGAAGCACTTTTCCTTCACTCCATTCTTCACGGTCCTCTTAAAATCATTGATAGATATGAGTGTATATATTTTAAGAGCTTTTTGGATATTATTGCATGAGCATGGTGCATGGTAGGAAACAGCATTTCACCAAAGTCTGTCAAAACCCGGACAACATTCAAGAGCACCCACTTGAAAGCACACAGATGGTTTCCCTTTAAGCTGACAAAGAAGGGGTATTCTGAGACTTGACCAGCAGTTTTTTATATGAACAAGTGTTGTTGTCTAACAGTCAATGATGTCCAGCCAGCTGAGGGAGTGATGAGAGTGATTTTGCATGTGAAATCAAACATAGAAAAGCATGAGAAACCCAAACGCAAGAACATTAAATGAAAGCTTTTTGTAAGTTCATATTCCAAAAATTTCAGGTATGATTCTCAACTATCAGCATGTGAGCATGGCAATAATTTTCTTTGTGTTAAGTCTGCATCAGACTAACAACTTGTCTATGTTGCATCCTGCCTACTTGTCTATCTCAGGACTACTTTAGGACCCATAAATCCATAGAAAAAGGCACGAATAGAAAACTCATAGAAGATATTTAAACCTGATTTCATGTTGAGAAACGTGCAAGTTTCCATTTTAATCTGTGTTAAGTCACAGTTGATAACTCCTCTCTACTTTCAAAACTCGTACACTTCAGGTTTAGGACATTTAAATTGAAAAGAAAGTAGTAGCTGGTGCCTGGTGACAAATGAGGAACAAATATGTCGTTTGACATTTTTATTTTTATTTTTTTAAAGATAGAATAATTATCTATTAATTCCAAGGAGGGGAAATTTCTATTGATGCACCAGTGACGGGATCAAATAAATAAAAAAGAAAATTAATGAATTGCATTTAAATAGCCTTACCTTGCCTAATTATGTGTACTAAAAATAATATCAGAGAGATTTTATAGATAGATACCTTAAGATTGTTGGCCAAATCTGTTTTGATCAACCCGAGTGAAATAAATACTCAATAGCAAGCAAGTTAATAGAAAAACAGAGAGGGCGGAAAAACTATTATTCTAATGGTTTGTTGGTTCTTTACCTTTGTGGAAAGTCAGTTTTGGAGCACGATTATGGGCCTAAAAATGCTTGAAATGAAAACATTGCTCTACACATGAAACACAAGCCCCAGATTGCTGCTGAGACTTCTGAATAAGAACCAAAGTGTACAGATGGCCTGAAAATTGAAATGTGTACAGGTGTGCCTTTCAGGAGAAAAAAATGACTGCTAATAAAAAATTAATTCCGTCAAAAGACTTCTATGTCTATGTTAATGTGTGATTTATATTCATTGTATATCTTTATGATAGATCAGCAAAGTCAGACATAAGTATTAATCATGAATATAATTCAGGTATTCTAATGCATCACACGTGTGCAGATAATCAGACCCTTCTTGAAAAGCAGTGGCAACACTGAACCTTGAGAACAGACTGACAGATAGGACTCCTGCATGCAACTGAATGAAAGAACAGGAAATTATAGCACAGAGTTGTTCATGTCTCAGCTCCAACTGAGAACATTTTCTCCAGGAGATAAGACACTTGGATGAGCTAGCTCTCACCACATTATAGCCAAATTGGCAAGAATCATTTTTGGTCACACAACAAATTGGAAGCATTGATTGTAAAGAGTGATCTGATTATAGAATGAAGAATTGTGAGGATTTAGTTTTGTGGTATCACACAATGAAAAG
The DNA here is from genome assembly GCA_023101725.1 of Atherinomorus stipes. Lineage (NCBI taxonomy): Eukaryota > Metazoa > Chordata > Actinopteri > Atheriniformes > Atherinidae > Atherinomorus > Atherinomorus stipes. Next base: position 3,735 of record JALJCO010005565.1, read on the forward strand.
CTGCCAAAGATTTCAACCATTGCCGTTTCTATGGATACTTTTTTTTTTTCATTTTATAATCATGGTCATTTATGAGATGGAAACCTATTTTCCCAAGTACTAAAAATGCAGACAGCAAAGGAATCAATGCAGCCAGAAGAGACGGCAACAAAAGGATGAAGGCATAAAAGTCAGTAAATGACTGCTGTGAAAACTTTAAATATGATCACTGATATTTATGCATTTAAGACATCAAAGCGATTTTTGAAAAACCGACACATTAAAAAAAACAGCTTTTTAAAGGTGCTGCATGTTTTATAGATGTGAGAGTCTCAGTTTGTTCAGAAGGCAAAAGGACAAGGGCAGAGTGACCTGCACATTAGTGTGTTGTGATGATGAGAGATCATATCATTTTGGTCACCTTGACAATGGTGATTTTTCACCATTAGGTTCCATTAGTTTTAGTTAAGACATTATGAAGAAAATTATCCAGCATATTTTCCATCACAGCATGTGAGAAAGGGGGTGAGGTATTACCACAGCCGACCTAGCACAGGTTGTTACAGATTTCAAGCCGTGGAAGAACCAAAAAAGGACAGAAAATGGGATAACCATGGTGCTGAAGCAAATACCCACAATATGCTTGAGATTAGAAACTTTACAAAGTCTTTATGACTATTTGAAACCAAACTAAACTTAAAAAATGTGTGTTTTATCATAAATGAAATGTCCTTTTTGTATCAAATCTGACTTGCATGTACTAAGAATGCAAGAGTTACTTTAACGGGGGTATTTTGAAACTTTAAAACTTCCCTGCAGAACTGACTGAGCAAAGCAGAGTTGTAGGAGCAATGGCAAAGGAATCAATCTCATATCTGGAAAGCCATTTAGCCTGGCTTATATTGCCTTCACACTATGTGATTGAAAATATGTTAATGACCTGTGACCACTCACATCATCAAACAGCTCAGAACAGCGTATGATTAGAGAGTTGATCATAAGAAAGTTAAGAACACTACATCGACTTTGTGTTGTCTTCTTAGTTTAATTACATGATGCTCTTCTGCTGATGTTGGACATTTTCGAAGTTTACATGTATTCATGTTTTATAAAAATCAATGACTTTGGCATGTGTAGAAGTCGTATAATTATGAGAGGACAAAGCTCTCAAAACTTCAGACACCATCTAAGTATTTAACATGTGGTATTTAACATCATGTGCTGAAATCAACACTACATATATATTTTATATAATTTCTGATTATCTCTTCCAATACATGCAGCTCCTCCACCGGTTGCTTAGCAACATCACTGATGACAAATCACCAGGAAGTCACTTCACCCAATTGTACATCAGTAAATAATATCAGTACATAAAACCCATAATAATGATAACATTTACATTATTTTCTTTAAATATTTGGGAACATGAGCCTTCCTGCAGAACAGCATATACTTGATTCTGGTTGTGCACCATCATCAAAATGCATAAAATAGTTTTACCACAAATCCTCACTACATAATTTTGCACAAAGGTCCCATCACAAAAAGTGATAGAGAATACTTAAAGCTTCATGCCTGCTAAGTACAGTAGATATTTTTGAGTGGAGTTGATGGATTCTGATCTCCCACACAAAGGAAATGGAGGTGCTGCTCACAGCTGAGGAAAATATAAAACACACTGTGGGTGGTGGAGAAAGCAAGACAGAAGTGCTAGATTTCAGCACGAACATTTTGATCTTGATTCTCAGTTTCTTTCAAATGTTGCAGTTTGACTTACATCACACAGAAATAGTTGACTACAGTATGTTGATATACTTTTTAAAGTTTCTTACACATGCAAAAATGGCATACTTTATAAAATTAGCTTGAATATAGGGCAAAGTTTAAGTTTTTGTACAGTTCAAATTGTGTCCTCAGGTGACAAGTTTGTTTTTTCACCCATGCATATTCTAAAGGATTGCAAATATTGATTTAGAGTGACTTTTGATATGATCAGTGTGTTTCTTCTGACTGGAAAGGAGGTGATATAAGATGGAACGATGTCATATCAGTCCCTTATAATAGATTTTATCTTCTATGTTCTAGCATGTTCATCCTTCCCTCTGTGATCAATCACAAACTCAGCACTCAAACCAGCCTTGTCATGACTAACAAGCATCTGGCATGGCACCGTTGGGGATCTGGGACCACTTGTCTTTTGTGATTTCCAGGACCCTCATGAAAACTGCACAGCATTTACTCTGAGAATAGGTTTACTAAGAAGAAAAATATGAAAAATACATATCCAGATGTATACCAAATCCTGCACAAGTTCTCTTTATACAGTAAATCTATGTAAATGCAAGTTTGCATGCTAATATTGAAAGGGCTTTAATACGCCCTTCCGGACACCTTCTGTCTAATCGACAATGGCATTTCCTATTGCAAAGAAGAAGAACCTCACAGCATGAAATCGAAGCACTGATGGGAGATCCTCTGGATCAGTAACAATCTGTAATTGATGGAGAAGCAAGTGTTACCCTGGCCTTAAGGCAGTTATTGCAGCTGGCTCAGAGAAACAGTTTTGAAATTTTAAAAAGAAAAGAAAAGAAAAGAAAAGAAAAGAAAACAAAAGAAAGTAGAGAGTGAGAATGGTCGCCTCAGGTGGGAGTGCAAGAAAGCTGGAGCTGATGGCACACCAAGAGAGGAAGTTTATTGTTTCCAAAAAATGTGCCTAGTTCTGCAAATGTTCCTGGAGAGAAGCTGATTGACGAAACAGCCTTAGAAGCCAGTCATGCTCTCAGTCCAGCAAATCAGCATGATCTCTGAACACACTGTCTGTGCAATATCCTCAAGGAAAGCCAAAAAATCCATCCTTTGTTAAAGAGGAACCATTCAACCAATCTTTATATAGGCTGCAACTCAACGCAATTACACATCTGTGGAGTCAGTTATGCAAGACAGTCGACTTATTCAGCGTTCATTCACCTATTTAGCAAGAAGGTCTGCACATTTTACTCTAGTGTGCTCTAGTCTTTGCAGCCCTGCCCACACATTGCCATGCCACAGTCATTTTTATACATTCCAAAGTGTGTGTGAAAACTGGCATACATAGCCTTTTTGAGCTTCTCCGTGGATCACACATGAGGCCCCGGGTCTTGGAAGCCATTTACTCACAGGAAAAACAGCTCTGAAACTCTCGTCACATCCTCTGGATCGGTTTATCCCTGATGTGCTGCACAGAAAGCACTTTGGTTGCCGCAGGATACTTTCTGTATGATGTCTGGCTTCTGCTACACCCTGACAAGTGCCACTCCATTGTCACCAAGTCCTTGCTCAGAGGGAGTTGTTAGGTTTTTACATTATGTAAAGTACCATAAGATTATGTTTTGTTCTGAAATGATTCTACATACATAAAAAAACTGAATTTCCTTATTAATGAATTCACTCTGGTTTGTATACATAGAGATCAATCTTTTACCGTTTTCAGGACAATTTGTTTTGAAATGTTGGACCTGGGATTTCACCTATTCATCTGAGCAGTCTTGATGGAGATCTTTGGAAAAGAGCAGAGGGAAACAGATTTTGGAAAACCAGGGCAATGATACAAATTATGCAACCAAAGTGATGAAGAACAAAGTTAGTGGTGAACAAAACCAACATTTTGGGGAGTTCCAGTGAGCATCCAGACATCAATCAGTGAAACAGGCTTCCAACCTTAAACCTTAAACTCTTGCAGTGTGTTCCGACCAAATGTGATATCGGCATCAAGGGCATCAGATTTACATGCAAAGTCAATGGCCGATGCGTCCAGGAGGCATTTAAAACTCTGCGGTGCATTATGTGCGTCCGGCACGTTGCATCTAACCCCCAGATTTCACATACTCTGGTCTGCACTGTACCGTTCCGCTGCGCACGGCACAGCAAACATGTTGGGAAGTGCAACACCCACTACGTGCACCCAGCTCTGTCCAACTGCGCTCTGCCAGGTCTTAGAGCCCGGGGAGAGCACGCGCGAGGCATTTTCTGATGGCATGAATCAAATAGCATTTCACAATGATCAACATGTGTACAATTTGGTGAACAGCAAACCCAGCACACATGAACTGCACAAGGACACAGACAATACAGAGCTCAGCCTTTTTTATTGTCACGATCAATAGAAACAAGTGTTTTACATTGGGGAAATTCATGTTTTCTATTTTTGTTCACATCAATGTCCCGATCTGTGACCTATAGTGTATGTGGGCCAATGTAAAACACATACAGTACGGAAAACTCCAATTCTGGAGGTGATTTTCAATCAAACTGTGTGCTTTTTCACGTATTGTACGTTTGGATTTGCAATGTGTTTACTTTGACAGTCCGGATGTAGTCCATGTTCATGTTCCTGTTTGGTGCGATCTAAGCTGCGGGGATTGATCCGGCCTGCGCCGACGGAGCAGAAAATTGGCGGACTGGCTCTGCAATTTGGGCACAGCGCAATGCAGAGGCCGTACATCAACGGAGCCGCACGGAGCATGTGGACTGCAGTTCATTGAATAACATAGAAACGTGTTTGCTGCGTTGTGCACAACGGAACGGAACGGAGCGGACCAGAGTATGTGGAATCTGGGGGTTGAGACGTTACGCGCGTTGAGTTTTGTGCGTCAAGGGCATCATACGCTGAAGTTGGAAAATTTGAACTTTGGCATCTTGACGTGTGGGGTCAACCAATCAGAATGACTCAATGTCATGACACAAACACACATTTTATGAAAGGATGGGAAACACCAAGAAGAACCAGGGGAATCTCCTCACTCTCTAAAGACAGAGGGGGATAAACTGTGATCTGCGTCCAGTCCCGGTTTCTGAGCAGCGGTTTGATGACCTGCTGCGCTGATGGGATTTACTGGGCTTATAATGCTGTCCCTTATCGGGACAGCGGGTCGTTAAACTGGGCCTGATCAGGAAGCTGAAAGCCCCCCTCGTCGGCGTGCCACTCCTGGACTAAATGATGAAACTCATCACACTCAGAACACCTCGAATTATCTGGTGAACCCAGACACGGAGCAAAGATGCCCTACGATGACGTTCCCTAGCTTTGTTTATCACGTAAAGCCAAGCCCCTCTCTCTGCTGTATCTGCCATTATGCAAACAGACTGGTGAAAGGAAAAAAAGGAGAGGCACCTCCTGATGCGCATCGAGCGCACCTTGGCTGGACATCCCTCTGCGCGTTAGGGGTGTCTTGACAATGAAAATCAAGCGTCTGACTTTTTAGCGACCCAGTGTCCAACTTTGGCCATCAGGTGCGTTTTTGACGCCCAAATCGCATTTGATCTGAACATAACGTTAGAGATCAAAATCCCACTGGGGTCATGCTAGCTCATTACCACATATCTTCTAAGAATAATTTCATAACATTAAATTACTGATAATTTGCAAGAAAAACATATGCAGAGAATCTTTAGTGTAACTATAAACAAAACTGAGGACATTAAAAGTCATCATCACCATCTCTAGTCAGTAAAAGCTATTGGTCACATCAAAATTCACTTTACATAAAAATTTGACATTGGAATGACTCATCTTGGGTTAAACTTTATGCTTGGTTGCCTCTTCTTTCCATCTAACATCTCAGTGACCTTACCCAAGCTCAGTAAGACTCTAGTGAGGCCCGCGAGAAAAGAAAGTTGTTGTCTCAGGGATTATGTGTTCTTTTTGTTGCACTTTTGCTCTTTCTCTTCCCTTTTATTCCCCAAAACCAAAGGACCATAGCAAGAGACATTCATTCATTTACCAGCAGGCTGAGAAATAAAAATGGATGAGAGAGCAATTCTGAAACAAAATCAGAACAATAAAATGGGGAAACAAAGGGGCTGCTCATCCTGCAGAGGTAGGCGAGGCCAAGCACAATGGTGAAGTTTTCCAAACGTTCCCTACTGAGGCTCTCATGCACCCAAAAGAAATAAAAAGAAGACGGCAGGAAAAGATTATTTTCATAAAATGAGGCCCATACAGCAAAAGATGAAGCTGGCACACAGCGAGGCAGAGGGAATACAGTGTTACTGCACAGACAGATATAGACTTAATGGGACTCAGCTGCAGCTTGCTGTCTCATCAGACCAGCCCATCACCCTTCTGTACCTCCTGACCAACAAACCGACTCTGCCCTAGTTGCCACATGCATCTGTCTTCTTTCTCTCATGCATCTCGTGAAGGTACATTTAAATATCTCATCTGAAGTTTATTCTAAAGCTGTACAAATAAAATAATGTGCAGCGTCTCTCCCTCGCGTTTTTTTCAGCCGCTGCTACAGAAGTGATGCGTGTCCCAAAAGAAGATTCTTGGATCACTTCAAAGGCTTTTTTGGAGGTTCCTGTGGCGAAAAGGCAAAACAAGAAACATCCCAGAGCAACCGCTGCACACATACAGAATATCTGCTTAAATCCCATTTGACTGTTTTCCCTTAAGACAAACACTGCATCCATTTTCATTTTGCTCAGTTCTGGATGAGGATAAACTCTGAAAAGTGAATAAAACTTGAATAATGAGTCTGATTGCAATTTCCTCTTTTTAAAAAAGGGGGAGAAGAATGTTTGTTTTGACATATTATTGAATCCCAACATTGACATCCTCCTATAAAACTGGATATTCCTTAAAACAGGATAATCCCAAATTGTATTAACATCTAAAATCCCTCAAATCGGCCGATCACTGCACCTACAGCTATAACACAGTCTTCCTGCATAGCAACGAGGACATGTTTTTCCTCCACATTCATCAGCTTCCTGCAGCTCTCAACTCATACAGAATGTTAGATTCCTTGCCAAAAGTGGTGTCTTCCTCTCCCACTGGTAGAATGACAACTCCCCCCATAGGTGAAGTTTTGCACCTTCCAGGAATGAGACAAGTCAGCCATAGCAACCAGTAGAGCTCTGTGGGAGCCCACAGACACTTCATATGGTCTGTTTTTTGTTCCGGTGGGGAAAAACAAAGAGAAACGTAGCGCCTCTGGTCGTGCACCCAGCTTTCAGATACAGGGCTGACAAGAGCCCACAGGGTACCCACTGTACAACCGTGTCAAGTCCTGCCTTAAGCATCTTTAGAAAGATTAATGAGCAAGCCCACTCCAAAAGACTGCCCTGCTTTGTTTCTCACTTTTTAAGCAATCCAGTGGGCTTTCAGTCTTTATTACCTGGGATACTAAGTGGGTGAATTTTACTTCAAAGTCTTAGATTTGATAAACATTCTTCATTTATATAAGCACAGCTCAGCAGACTTACATAAGCTGCAATACAACTGAAATATTTCAATCTTAAATGGAAAAAAAAATGAAGCAGATGTGAGAAAATGTGCATTTATTATAATAGAATTAGGCTTATTTCATTACAAACGTGCTCTGTTGTTTTACTGTCTTATGTTCATTCCACGTTCACCAAGTTAGAATAATTAAAGTTCCTCTGTAGATATCTGCATAAAGTAAGATGTCAAACAATTAGCACCATCTGTCTTCTGCCCAGTCTTCAGTCCCGGCTGAATTTTCTCATTTGCCGATCCACCAGCAAGCAGATTGGCCCCATGATCCCCAGAAGACGGCTCCCCACCTGTCCCATGGCTAGCAATTACATGGAAAACAAAATTCAAACTTAGATTAGATTCGAACTCCTCTGTTTGCACAGAATACTTAATTGAGAAATCTTACATGCACTGCTGTCTCCTCTGGAATAACGACTCACCCGTAAGCTTTCTGTACTTTGTTGACTGTGAACAGCCCCAAAACTAATTTGTTTCTGATATCATACAAAGTAGTAAGGTGGGAAAAGCACCCCTTATAAATAGAAAATGCAGCTGTGTCAGGCCAGGTAAAGTTTGATCTGTAATCCCAATCTTTCTGGCTCTAATATGACCAGAGATCTGTGCAGCCATCACGATCCGTTTCTCCACGTGAGCACATCTCCCCAGTGCCCCCTGCATTGTCCTGGCTTCCCATTAGTTTTAGGACTCAGTATAAATTTTTATTACTTGTTTTTAAAGCCTTGAATGGTCTAGCTCCTTCTTACTGAGTCTGAGATGCTGCACTAGCATGCTCCCATAGGGCTCTGCAGTCCTTGCCCCAGCTCCCTCTAAAGGCCCCCTCTTCCAGGCTCAAATCCAGGGGGGACAGAGCTTTTTCGGTAGCTGCTCCTCAGCTGTGGAACAGTTTGCCTCTCCACCCGGTCTCTTTCACATTCTAAGTCCTTGTTCGAGACCCTCTTCTTTTCACTGGCTTTTAAACATAGCTGAGCTTGGCATTGTTATGTTTGTTGTAATTTTAGCTTACTAAACTTTTATTGCTTTGTTTCTCTGTTAAGCACTTTGGGCAACCAAGGTGGTCATAAATGTGCTCTGTAAATAAACTTGAACTTCTTCACTTACAGTAATTTCCAGTGAACTTGCTGTAACTAATCAGCACAAAAAAAAAAAAAAAAAAAAAAAACTGGGTGATTATTTCTATCTTTTGATAACCCAAATACGTGTTGCATCATACATTGTTGGAAAGCCTGTTACTCACTTTTACAACTACATAGAACTTGTAAGGATTGTGCTTCTGTGGAGTTAACAACACAGCTAAATGTGTAGGTAGTGCCCCTACAAAATGAGCCAAAATCACTTGTTCTTGTTTTGAGTTGCCAATGGATTGGATGACTGCATTATCCCACAATGAAAAAAGGAACTAGAAAAGTGCTTAGAGAATGCAGATTTTCACCAAGGAGCTCTGTAGTTCACCCCCCATTCACTGGGGTCTGGCTCCAAAACAGAGCAAATCCCCGTACCTTCCAACTTCACAGCAAAAATAAACATGTTTACAGCTTGATTGAAATTTTTTTTTTTTTTAGGTTTAATAGGTCTACCTTCATGTCAACTGCAGAGATGGGAATGGTGGAGCCAACAAGTCATCTCCATTACATTTATTAGTTCTGCCCAGCCACTGAACTAAGTGAGTCCAATCAGCACAATTAAATTCGCAGAGCTGATTGGACTCACCTTATAACTCATCTGTTTCAATTATATTTAAAGATTGGATATTGAATACGGACACAGTAGCAAACAATGCGTCTATTTTGTAGTAGACAAATCATTCAAGCAGGAGCCTGCACCATGTCCAACAAGTATTGTAGAGGAGCGTTATAACTGACAACTAAAATTAGGCCCAAATCGCACTTGTGTGTGCGATTTGGGCCGTAAACCTCTCCAAACGCCTTGTGGAGTTTTTTGTTTATTTTGTTTGGGTTTTTTTTTTTTTTTTAATACATAAACATATAGCTTTTCATAAAAATGTTTCATATTGAACCTTTAATCTTGAAATTGAACATAATTAGGGACAATGTCATCAACCCACATTCTTCCAACATTAGCTTGATTAGCATTTAGCCCAGAGTACGTTGGCTGTCAATCATTTGCCTTGAGGCCGCTCTTTGCCCATTTTTTTATTTTCCAGGAGTGATGACGCACACAATGCAGCGAAGTTGGCAACGATGGGAACACCCAACTGGCTTCACTTTTAGCTCTTCAGAAACCAATGGGAGACATGAGTAGAAGGTTTGTCCTTATAAACAGTTTATAATTACATTACATCCTTGGCGGAGGTAAAAACAACATACATAATAACATAGCCTTAAAGACACACAACGGAACTTTCAGCAGTTTTCTCAGTGACGCGCCCCCTATCGGCGGCTAAATTAGCATCCATCTTGTTCGTACTTGTACTGTAAGCTCACTCCAGCCAGTAAAAGACAGTCTTATCTTGACTCTTGTTCTGTCCCTTCCTCTGTTTCTTTTCCTCTCTTCCTCCGATGATGTTTCCTTGCGTTTCTTTACCGAATTCGACATGATGCGCATTCAAAACACCCGCGATGTTGATACCTGGTTTACATCCGGTTGCTAGTGAGTGACGCGGTGCTGCAACCAATAGTTGGCTGCAACGTCACGGTCGCGTCCCGGATGGGAATCTTACATAGTGCTGTTTCTGAGCCCCGGGACGGCTCTGGGCACTGACGGCTCGAAAATGCGCATAATGAATGTTGGTGTGACATCAAAACGAGTCAGAAACACAGATTTTTAAGGTCTAAAAGTTACGTTGTGTGTCTTTAAACATTATACGTCATTGTAAAGCTCATTGATCATTCTTACAAACAATTAATACAACACCAATTGGTGATACTGAGGGAGAGAATGATCAACTGAAATGTCTTTAGTTTTAGTGATAAGTTTATGAAAATAGAATATTGCACCATCTCTGTCTTTAATCCATCTATTTAATGTTAAAACACTCCTGCTCTGTCACTGTGCAGATTTGTCCTCATGAGAAAGAATGTTGTCAGAGCTCTTTAAACTCTCAGTGATAATGCGTATCTCACATTCTTCTTGTCTTGACTTTGCTCTCCCTCTCCACCAGATCCCATGAAACTGTATTGTAATTAGCAACTAACAAACAGATAACCACAGAAAACAACTAATTTTCATCTCATTACAAGAGTGATCTTTGGATCAGCTTCATCTTTGTGTTTACTTTTGTTGTCAGACATTTTTCAGACACTTGCCTCAGGACAGCATGTTGATTTGAGACTAGTTGGAATTTCAAAGCAGCCCCAGAGTAGCCGAAATAAACAAAATTTAAATCTAAAGCAGCAATTCATGATAATACGGTTGAAAAAAAAAAGAAAGAAAGAAACTAAAGATGCATTTTGACTGCAAAAAAGGTGTTTTTGGAGTTTAGGGACGAGGTGCTGGAATCCTGTTGTCAACCATCTCTAAGAGCTAAATTGGGTACCGAGGGTGAAATTTTACCCCATAAAATGAGTCTGGGAATGCTCCCAGAGTATTCACAGCTTTCTAGTATTTTTAATTTCCAAGCAGGTGTTGTGTAACATATTTATGATTGTTGATAAGTGGTTTGATGGTTTTATGTATATCACAGTAATTTACTTTTGTTTTTTTAATGAAGTGGTGACCAATGTAACAGCATTCAAGTCCAATACTTATTTACCTGTGGAGACAATAAAGCTTATTGCATCATATTGTAACGTAACGTATCATATCATATAATATTGCATCTTATTGTATTGTATTTCCTCCTTTCCGTCTCAGTCATCCACATTTTATTTTCATTATGGCTATATACTGCATGTTATTTTTATAATGATTTTTAGTCTTAACACAACAAACTCCAATGCCAAAAATAACCGTGTTAACCCTTTGCACTCACTGAAATACTTGTATCAGGTATGTGGCCTGATATTTGATGATTTGTGGGGAGAAAAATCCATGTGGTCCTGTGATTTTCATTGAGTAGTATGAGGAGACATTTATGTCCTATAAATAGATCAAATATGGTTGTTCGCCCAGTAAAGGGTTAACAAAAGAATCAAATATTCATATCCTGTTCATAATACAAATATGATAGTATCACAATTTAATCACATTTTGATCTTGGCTGACTGAAAGTTTTTTTTGTTGTTGTTGTTGTTTTTAAGTTTCTTAAGCTTTCATTTGGGGTGTGATTTGAATAACTATATTTAGCTAAATGAAAAATACTTTGTTAATCCAGGGCAAAATCAAATAATTTCTAAAGCAAAGGTGACAAAAAATATCAAGAACAAAGACAGATTAGCCTGATAGCAACATTTTTAAAATAAGTTTTGTATTTATTTTTCTGAAATATCTTGAAAGCCTTAATTTAAACCCATTTTTTGTGTTTGAGTCAAGAAGTTAGAGACACACAGCTCATTCTGCAATCAACAGAGGAGTAAAGTTAATGCAGCTGAGTTGTTGGATCCCCTTAAATAGGCTTTATGCACAGCTCCAGTACTTCCTGAACTTAGTACTGCACCTTTGTTTCCTGTCTTTAAAGATTGGATGAACTGATTAATCCAGGTGTGTCTGATCTCAGCAAATGGTCAGACACACCTGGATTAATCAGTTCATCCAATCTTTAAAGACAGGAAACAAAGGTGCAGTACTAAGTTCAGGAAGTACTGTGCTGTGCATAAAGCCCATTCATGTCAAACCAATGTTCATTTCCAATCTTTTCACCAGAAGTAAAAGCGCCCACATCCTTTCAGAAATGTGAATCATTAACTGATTTTAAATTTCCAGCATTAAAACTATTGTATTCGCGACTCACTTTCATGTCTTTGGTGAAAAAGTGAGAAACTCTGGCAAAGTTCAGTTGTGCCACTTTAATGGCTTTCTGGCCATTGTCATTGTGGCTACTGAGGTCGGGCACACCTGAATTAATCAGTTTGTCCAGTAATGAAAGACAAGAAGGAAATGAGCTGGCTTAAGTTCAGGAAGTAGTGAAGTTGTGCTTAAAGCCCATTTCACACAGATTTCGAAACATTTATTCCTTAGTCGTGAACTGGCAAAAATATGATCAAAATAAAGCAGATCTGCTTGACTTCAGACCATCTGGCTTGAAGCAGAAACCTAAATGGCTGGAATTAAATTCAACAATTTCAACAATTAAAATTAAATTTCAACAATTCATTAAGTTAATTGAATTATGTTTTTGCAAAAGTGTCATAAAAGTATGGTATAAAAATATAAAAGAGGAAAACTTTTATTTGGAAAAAACTAATTTTGCAAGGTGAAGATGGCCCACCTTCAGTTGGCCCGGAAAAAAATTGATCTTAGGCCAGGGATCCCCAATTCAGGTCCTCGAGGGCCGGTGTCCTGCAAGTATTAGGAGCTCCCTTGCTGCAACATACCTGACTCCAATCAGTGGGTAATTAGCAAACTTGTGCAGAGCTTGATGTCACAAGGTGTGTTGCAGCCGGGCAGCACATAATACCTGCAGGACACCGGCCCTCCGGACCGGAATTGGGGATCCCTGTCTTAGGCCAACATGGTTGCCAACCCCTGGTCTAAGGAAAGGCAGGGGTGGCCAAGTCCAGTCCTCGAGAGCTACTATCCTGCAATTCTTAGAACGTACCCTCTTCAACACACCTGAATCAAATGGCTAATTTCCTCATCCACATGTCATTCAGCTCTGCAGAGACCTGGTAACGAGCCATTTATTTGATTCAGGTGTGTTGGAGAAGGGATGCAACCAAAATGGCAGGATAGAAGCTCTCGAGGACTGGATTCAGGCAACCCTGGCCTAAGGAGTAGTCCATTCTAATATACTGATGCAAACTTCATAACTGTGTGGCAGGATGAAGGAGGGCCCATGCAGGGTTTGATAGCCTCCCAGATAAGAACCAATGCACACTGACCACTAAGCCAAAGGCATAGTGGCAGGACCCCAAACCATCCTGCTTACTGGTTGTGGAGTTGACTCCTGCTACTTTTGTTTTTTATAATCAAACTGTGAAAAGCTGTGATCATAAATGAAGACTTCATATGTGGAAAAATATGGATGCACATTAGCTGATTCAAAAATGAAATGATAACACTTGTAAAATCAAGATGTAACCATCGCAGATCCTTGAAAATAACAATGCAGAAGTGTGTAAACTTTAAAAGTTCACTATTTGAGATGGTTTTGTATTGATTCCTTCTGTGGCCATCCATGTGTGGTGGCACTGCCCTCTAATTATTGGATTCACGTTCCCAGCCATGCTGCTCATTTGTGGTGTGTCATTGAACCTGTCATTAGGAAGTTTGCAACCATGGAAAACTGTAATGAAAACAGCTTTACAACCCAGGACACTGTGATAATGTCATTAAACAGAAGGACAGTCATCAGCAAAGAAGGCTGCAGTCCCCGGACAGCTGCTTTATTTGACCGTGTGGTTTGTTCAAGTTAGTTATTGTTCAACTGTTTTATTGAAGTGTTCTGTTCTTGAAGGCCTGTGCATGGTAAGTCTGAAAATGATAGCAAACATGCATAATTTCTATGATTTTATCATCCCAATATGAGATGTTTCTGATCTGAACAACTGCATACAGAAGTAGCAGAATGTTTTTAGCCATAACAGTTTTTGATCGTGCTGCTGTGCACGAATAGATATGCGTGTACACGTGATTTAGGAAGTCATGGTGCATGCCCATAATTAGGCTCCCCCAAAAGCCTCGGTTGAACCCTGGCTGATGGTAATAATGAAGCCTCATTAAGCAATAACAGTTCAAGTGAACTGTGCGTGAGGACTTTTACATTTTAGAGAGAAATTATTTGTAGACTTAGTTTTCCATCAACAGAGAACTTTCACAGAAAGTGTTGCAGTATGATGAGGGATTGCGCAAAGGGAATTTTCTACCCACATTTTAAAAACAAAAAGGGATAACAGTATGCACCATGTCATGTCTGATTTTTGGTCTGCTGCTGGCATTAGCGCTGTAGGCTGGTAGCAAGCTCCCTCCTTGCTCCCAGGAAGTCCTCAGCCAGTAGCAGAGTAAAACAACAGCAGTCTTTAGCCGGCTTAAAGCTGGTCCGAGCATGCCTTACCTTTAGCCCACCTGTCTTTGTTAGCTGCTGTTCACTCCAAGTTAGCTTGGTTAGGTCTTATCTCAGAGTACATTGATGGTCAGTCAATGTACCGAGGCCTCTCTTTGCCCATTTTTGTATTTTCGGGGAGTGACGACACACGCGATGGGGCTAAGATGGTGAAAGTGGGAGCCACACAAGTGGCTTCATTTTTACAGTCTTTGGTTAAAACATTGGCGGATAGAAGAAAATCTGAGTTTTCCTTCGGTTTTAATCCCACTGTGGAAAACACACATAAAGGCAACTGAATATGAAATATGAAAACATCTCTTAGAAGGGTCAGACACATTGTATTAATACATGTTGATATACAAACTAAATATTTTGTGTCTACTTCTACATTTAAACCCCAAACACATAATGATTAAACACAAACAGTATTATGTTGTTGTTTATGTCCTCTCATCTAATATCCTATATACATTATACACATACACACACCGGCCACTTACACTTGTCCAACTGCTCGTTAACGCAAATTTCTAATCAGCCAATCACATGATAGCAGCTCAATGCATTTTGGCATGTAGACATGGTCAAGAAGATCTGCTGCAGTTCAAACCGAGCATGAGAATGGGGAAGAAAGGTGATTTAAGTGACTTTGAGCGTGGCATGGTTGTTGGTGCCAGACAGGCTGGTCTGAGTATTTCAGAAACTGCAAACTGCTGATCTACTGGAATTTTCACACACAACCATCTCTAGGGCTTACAGAGAATGGTAGGCTCAGAATTTGGTGTCAACAACATGAAAGCATGGATCCATCCTGCCTTGTATCAATGGTTCAGGTTGGTGGTGGTGGTGTAATGGTGTGGGAGAGATTATCTTGGCACACTTTGGGCCCCTTAGTACCAATGTGGCATGGTTTAACCACCAAAGCCTACCTGAGTATTGTTGCTGACCATGTCCATCCTTTTATGACCACAGTGTAGCATCCTCTGATGGCTATATCCAGCAGGATAATACGCCATGTCATACAGCGTGAATCATCTCAGACTGGTTTGAACATGACAATGAGTTCATTGTACTCAAATGGCTTTCACAGTCACCAGATCTCGATCCAATATAGCACTTTTGGAATGTGGTGGGTTCTCATCATGGATGTACAGCTGACAAATCTGCAGCAACTGAGTGATGCTGTCATGTCAACATGGAGCAAAATCTCTCAGGAATGGTTCCAGTACCTTGTTGAATCTATGCCACAAAGGATTAAAGGTGCCATGACATCAAATTTCACTTTTCTGTGGTTTTGGGGGTATAATATGGTCGGTTGTGCACTGATGAGGCCATGTGAAAGTCCAGAGTGAGCATCAAAGTTCCTGTTTATGGTCTGTCAGCTTTGTCTCTCTGTTCAGAAACAGCTGAATCAGACAGCAGCTTATCCTTCTACGTAGTTCTATCATTCTATGTAATTCAATTGCTCCAATAAGAGCACACTATCAAGTAAACAGCCTTACTTCACATTAGTTTACAAGCGTTGGCCCATATTTGGCAGATGTTTATCTCTGTGTTAACTTTGCTTGTAAACTTTAAAAGTATGAGTCAAACTAATTACCTGAAGGGCATCCACTATAGAAATGTTAATATGAAGTTATTTGTTTTCCAATTCCACCTGCAGCCATACTCTGCTCAGTCCTGTAAATGTCAGTTGATATAGGGATGCCAAATGGTGCCCCTGAAAGCAACCTACACTTTGTTCTCAAAGCTGGTGTTTTGATTTTCCTGTGTATCTTTCACCCCTCACACCACAAACTAACCCTCCCTCTGTTCACTAAAACGTTCTTGACATTTTTTGCAGGACTGTCGCAACCGAACAGCAAAGATCAAGGGAAGATAACGTTATTATTCACTCATGTCCTTTTGGGTGATATTACCAGAAAGGTAGATGTAAGAGCCATTTTGCAAGGGTTCCAATTGGTCCAGTAGATGGCCCTAATGAGTTGACTGATGATGAGACTATTTAGGGAGGAACCATGTATCAGGTGGCAGGTGTTGCTAGACGGAGGGAGCACACAGGTTTTTGACCGCTAACGCTTACGCTAACGCTTACGCTTACGGTATGCTACTCTGATGTTTGCACTGGGAATGTGGTGTTGATGAATATGTGGATTATTGCAAAAGGAATGAAGACGTTTCAAGATGAACAATAAATCTTCATACAAGCCAAGTTCAAGTTTGGACACATTTCATTCATAAGTCAAGCCGATTGAGTCAATAGTAAGCAAGCGCGTCATTGCCCGTACTAGTAGCCCCTCAGTGGCTTTAAGTGTAGACTTAGCCGCTACAGAAAGTCAAAAACCTTGGCTTACGTGTGGAGGAGTCACCGCGCTTCGACAAGGCAAGCGCGGCTGTGGATTACCGCTGGGACGACCGGGAGTCTGCCTGCAACTCTCATGCAACGTGGCGCAGCCACAGGACGCCGAGGTTCGCGGCGTGAACAGCTGATCGTCGGGAGATTGGGAGGCCAGCCAGCGCCAGTCTCAATGGGAGGATCGTTTGGATCACGTCTTCAGTCTTCGGCCGGAATGAATGTCGTCAGCCAGCTGTGGCTCGACTGATCGCCTTCTTTGGAATAAGTTGCTGGTTTTCCCTCAGGATCACGGCGCCCAACGCAAGGTATGAGTAGCGCTACTTCCATATTATGAATGGCCATTCATGTTTGTGTGCACACTTGTCGTGACGTAATTCCAATGCATTGGTGGTCGAAGTTTGAAGGCATTTGCGTTTGCCTGTAATCATACTCGCTCGGGAATATCTGCATTATGGATGAAGAGGAAACTGTGGACAACGCTGTTGCGTTCGCGACGCAGACAGCTAAATCACGCAGCATTGCTGGTGACAGTGAACAAGGTGTCAAAGAAAAACGTGTTGTGAAATTAACTGCTAAAGCACTTGCAGAAAAGTTGGAAAAATTGCAGAGCGACAGGAAAGCTAAACTAAACAAGGTTAGCAATTTAAAAAGTGCATTCAAAATCTAGTAAAAGTAAATAAAATACCAGAGGTTCAAGGTGTGTTCAATGATTTTGTGAACTTGTGGGAAGAAGTAAAATGTATTCATGATTCTTTGATGTGTTTGCTACCTGCTGTTGAAAAAGAAAAACATGACACTTGGTTCAAAGCAAAAACAATGTTCAATGAGGAGTTCATTTTAGAAGTACATGGTTGGATAACAGGCTTTAATGAGACTTCAGATAACAATGATGGTGATGTCATTGTTAATGAGGTTGATGGTGATGTCATTGTTAATGAGGATGATGGTGTTAAGCCAGAGGATAGTGTTTCAAATATCACCAGCAAACACTCAAGCAAAAGAAGTGTAAACAGTGGAAAATCAAGTACCACCTCATCTGCAAGAATTAAAGCAGAGGCAGATAGAGCCGCACTGTTGGCTAAGGTAGCAGCTCTTAAAGAAAAACATGCTTTAGAGGAACAGGAACAGCAGCTAAGGAGGAAAAGAGAGGAACTTGAATTGAAAGCTTTGCTTTCTGCCTCCACTGCTAAATTAGCTGTCTTGCAGGGCTCTGAAATTCAAAGCAACTCTAAAGCATCCAATGCTATGAATTCCTATGTGGACAAGGAAGCCAAAAAGGCCGCAGGAGCTGCAAGCAAACTCAATGCTACAGCAAAGGAATTTGACCCTGCTGTACGGAAAAAGCAAAGGCAAAATGAGGGTTGGTCAATTCCGACAAATAACTCACCTCCAGGAGTAACACTGGCTCATTTTTCAGCTGGAATTAATGAACAAAATAAAGTGCAACATGCGCCTCAACGACACCAAGTGGACACAGGATCACATCAGTTGCAACCCACACTGTCAAATGTTCCAGTGGTACATGGACAACAAACGGACAACATTTTCACCATATTGCAAAGACAAAATGAAATTACAACTGCTCTAGTTCAACAACAACGTTTATGGTCCTTGCCAGCAAGAGAAATCCCTTTGTTTAACGGTGATCCTCTTCAATACATCTCTTTCATCAGAGCATTTGAGCAAGGAGTTGAGCAAAAGGCAAGCATCAGTGATTGTTTATACTATTTGGAACAATTCACTAGAGGACAGCCACAGGAGCTGGTGCGTAGCTGTCAGCATATGGCAACAGATCAAGGTTATCTGCATGCAAAACAACTGCTTAAAGAACACTTTGGCAATGAGTTTAAGATTGCTACAGCATACATGGAAAAGGCATTATCCTGGTCAGTAATAAAATCTGAAGATGCAAAAGCATTGCACGCTTATTCTCTGTTTCTTCGTGGATGTTGCAATGTTATGGAGGAGTTGCATCACGTGAAAGAGATGGACATGCCAAGCAACATGAAGGCTGTCATGTGTAAATTACCATACAAAATGAGAGAGAGGTGGAGAAACACTGCACATGACATACTGGAAAAATATAAACGCAGAGCTTCATTTAAAGATTTGGTTGCGTTTATTGAAAAACAAGTCAGAATCTTATCCGATCCTTTGTTCGGTGATATTCAAGACATAAAACCTGCAACAACTAGCGTAAAGGTTACAGCCCAGGCACGACCACAACTAAGTAAAAGCTTAAAAGGAAACGGCTTTGCCACTAACATCATACCTGTGGAAGCAACCAAGTATTCTAAGGACACAAGGAATGGCTCAACAGTGAATGGAACTTGTATGTGCTGTGCTCAACTCCATCTACTGGAGGACTGTCAACAATTTAAAAGGAAGAAACACAAGGATAAGATGCAATTTCTAAAGGAGAAAGCGCTTTGTTTTGGCTGCTTATGTGCTGGGCATATGAGTAAAGCTTGTGAGACAAGATTAACTTGCAAGGTTTGTGGTCAGAACCATCCTAGTGTGCTTCATATAGAGAAAGGTGACACAACCAGTTCAAGCTCAGACCTAAAGGACCAAAGGACACACACAATCCCACCATTACATAAGACTTGTGGTCATACAGGGGCCGGAGAGGATCGGTGCCTGCTCTCCATTCTACCAGTACAAGTAAAGTCTGTTAAAGGAGATCGGATTATAGAGACGTATGCCTTTTTGGATCCTGGTAGCTCTGCCACCTTCTGTTCTGAACATCTTATGCAGAAGCTTAATATCACTGGAAGACGTACCCACTTTGTTTTGCAGACAATGGGACAAGAAAAGGTTGTACCAGCATATGCATTGACAGGCTTGGAAGTGGCAGGTTTGGGAACCAATCACTTCTATGAACTCCCTGAAATTCTTACACAGGAAAAGATGCCTGTGAGCACCAACAACATTGTGACTGAAGAGGATTTGTCAAAGTGGTCTTACCTGTCAAGAGTAAATATACCTCACCTTGTGGCTGATGTGGACTTGTTGATAGGAAGCAACGCTCCCAAGATACTGGAACCTTGGGAGGTCATCAATAGCCATGGGAATGGCCCATATGCTATGAGGACAGCACTAGGTTGGGTTATTAATGGCCCTTTACAAAGCAACGACAGGAGCGTGAAAGATGGATGCCCTTCAGTAATGGTCAACAGGATATCTGTTTGCAAACTGGAAGAAATGCTAAGGAGCCAGTACGAGTATGAGTTCAATGAACGAGCTACAGAAGAAAAAGGTTTATCAAGAGAAGACGTCAAGTTTATGAAAACTGTGGAAGATTCTGCATCAATGGAAAATGGTCACTACTGCTTTAAGCTGCCCTTTAAGAAAGACAGTGTGTCCATGCCAAACAACTTCTCTGTGATAAAACAACGGATAGTTGGTTTACAAAGGAAACTCTTTAAAGACAAGGATATGCATATGGAGTACACAAAATGCTTGGATGAGATGATAACTAAAGGTTATGCTGAACAGATACCTACGCAGCAGTTGGCTTGTAAGGAGGGCAAAGTCTGGTATCTCCCCCACCATGGTGTACGTCACCCAAAGAAAAAAACTTTGAGAGTGGTATTTGATTGTGGTGCCTCATTCAAGGGGACATCATTGAATCAGCAGCTCTTACAAGGTCCCAACCTAACCAGTACATTGCTTGGAGTCCTTCTTAGATTCAGACAGGAACCAGTGGCATTTATGAGTGACATACAAGCAATGTTCCATCAAGTTAAAGTTGCAAGGGAGGACAGGGACTTCCTTCGCTTCTTATGGTGGCCAAACGGCGATCTGACCAAAGATGTTTCTGAATTTCGTATGACTGTTCATCTTTTGGTGCCGTTTCTTCGCTAAGTTGTGCCAGCTTCGCTTTAAGAAAGACGGCAGAGGACAATCAGGCAAATTTCCCAGACAAAGTGGTTGAGACAGTCAAGTGGCACTTCTATGTTGATGATTGTTTGAAGAGTGTTGCCTTAGAGGAGGAAGCTATTCTTATGGTCAAATATCTGACCTCACTTTGTCAGAAAGGAGGATTTACACTGGCAAAGTGGGTTAGTAACAGCCGCACCCTTCTGCAAGGTCTTCCAGAAGAAAGCAGAGCAAAGGACTTGAAAGAGCTGAATTTGGACATGGACAAACTTCCTGTTGACACTGATGCATGCATTAATGCTTTACGTCGGTTTGCAAGTCGAAGAGGTCAAGTGGTTCACATTCAATCGGATAATGGAACCAACTTCATTGGAGCAGAAAGAGAACTAAGGGAGGCCCTTTCAGCTTGGAATCATAAACGGATTCAGGATGCGCTTCAGCAAAAAGGGGTTAAATGGAGTTTCAATACTCCTACAGCATCACATCATGGTGGCATCTGGGAGCGCATAATCCGCTTGGTGAGAAAGATCCTCAGGTCCGTACTTCAACAGCAGACCTTGGATGAAGATGGACTACATACAGTCTTGTGTGAGATTGAAGCCATTTTGAACGATCGGCCTATCACTAAGCTGTCCGACGACCCTAACGACCTTGAGCCACTTACACCGAATCACCTTCTTCTAATGAAAGGAAACCCGGCAATGCCTCCTGGATTGTTTGAGCCTCGAGACCTGTACGTGAGAAGAAGATGGAAACAAGTGCAATATATCTCTGATCTCTTTTGGAAACGTTGGGTGCATGAATACTTACCTTTGCTGCAGGAGAGGCAAAAATGGACTCAAAAAGAAGAAATCTTAAGCCTGGTGACATTGTGGTCATAATGGATTCAACTGCTCCTCGTGGTTCTTGGCCACTAGGAAGGATTTTGAGCACCATTTGTGACAAGAAAGGACTTGTGCGTTCAGTGCGTTTACAAACAAAGGCTAATATCATTGAAAGGCCTGTGACTAAGCTTTGTTTGTTACATGAGACCGAAGGTTAATGGGTTATCGCTATTTGTTTATGCTTTACTGTTATCCTTACGATGTGATTATGGCTCTTTGTGTTCTTTTTGAATTGTCATGTAAGGTAACATAACAATTAGGGGCCGGTGTGTAAGAGCCATTTTGCAAGGGTTCCAATTGGTCCAGTAGATGGCCCTAATGAGTTGACTGATGATGAGACTATTTAGGGAGGAACCATGTATCAGGTGGCAGGTGTTGCTAGACGGAGGGAGCACACAGGTTTTTGACCGCTAACGCTTACGCTAACGCTTACGCTTACGGTATGCTACTCTGATGTTTGCACTGGGAATGTGGTGTTGATGAATATGTGGATTATTGCAAAAGGAATGAAGACGTTTCAAGATGAACAATAAATCTTCATACAAGCCAAGTTCAAGTTTGGACACATTTCATTCATAAGTCAAGCCGATTGAGTCAATAGTAAGCAAGCGCGTCATTGCCCGTACTAGTAGCCCCTCAGTGGCTTTAAGTGTAGACTTAGCCGCTACA
>JALJCO010005567.1:0-26247 GCA_023101725.1 Atherinomorus stipes
ACAGTTACAGTTACAGGACGGTGCCGGTTACAGGAACGTACAGTCACTTCGCCATCATAATAAGTCAGAAACGGAGTTTACGGCCAGAAAGTTATATAGAGATAATTATTAGTAATGATGTGTTTAGTTTGATGGTTCTGGTTTGTTTCAGGTGTACAATCTATCTCAGAACGTCCAGGAAGACGACCTTCAGCACCTCCAGGTCAGAAGCTCTTAATTACTTTATTGATTTAACCTCTTCTAGTTATCTGGGAATGTAAGAAAAACATGAGGACAGCACTGTCCACTTTAGAGCTTCTGCTCCACTTCAACAAGGTGTCACATGACTGCTGTATCCATGGAAACAACAAAGATGTTTACCAGCAGGTTACATAAATAAAGCTCTCCAAGGCCATATAAATGATTAAAGTAACACCAAATGTCAAACGAGCTGATGGGGAAATGAAGGGGAAGTGGAGCAGGAGCAAGAAAAATGGAGGAAATTTCAAACATTTCTTCCAGCCGCTCTGATGGGAAACGTCAGATCAGTATCTAATAATAAGATCAAAGTATTGGCAAGGACAGGAGGAATACAGGGAATGCAGTATTATCAGTTCCAGAGAGTCATGGCTGCACGAACATGTACTTACAGCTTGTTGTAAAGCAGCGACAGACAGACTTGAATCCTCTGGATTAGAAGCTGCATATTAGTTTTCATCCAAATGTCTTTTTCTTTCTAGATGTTTCTAGAAGTGAAAACGTTTTCATGTAACATAGACACCACATTGATGGAGGCTTGATTTAGATTTGGAGCTGACGGGCTGTTTCCTTCCCTCAGCTCTTCACCGAATATGGCCGGCTTGCCATGGAGGAAGTCTACGAGAAGCCTTTCCAGGTCTGTTGGATCAGAAACAGAGTCCACTGATTACGGAGTCCCTCAAAGCATGAGACGCTCCTCATCAGTGGAACCATCATGTTGCTGTTGCATCCAGTTAAACTCCCAGCATGTGTCTTTCCAGTCTCTAATGTTTCTGATCCGGGACTGGAGTTACCCATACGAGCATCCGTACGGTCTGCAGGGCGGACAGAGCTTCTTGGATAAACGTCTGCAGGTGAGCTTCATCCTGAGGGTTTTCTCTTAGGACCAGACACTGGAAGCCGGTGGAAACTGGTTCCATTCACCAGTCTGAAGTCAGAAAGGGGTTTGAATTTTTGTCTGATATGAACTGATCTGCTTGGTTTTAAAACATTCAGGTGAAACCGAACCAACACGAGGAGCTGCAGAATGTCCGCAAACACATTCACTCCTGCTTCTCCAACATCAGCTGCTTCCTGCTCCCACATCCCGGCCTCAGGGTGGCCACCAACCCTCGCTTTGATGGCCGACTCAAAGGTAAGCCACAGGCCAACAGGTACGAGTTCTGATCCAGCTGA
Source organism: Atherinomorus stipes (assembly GCA_023101725.1). Classification (NCBI taxonomy): domain Eukaryota; kingdom Metazoa; phylum Chordata; class Actinopteri; order Atheriniformes; family Atherinidae; genus Atherinomorus; species Atherinomorus stipes. Next base: position 1,414 of record JALJCO010005567.1, read on the forward strand.
GACCCTGTCCAAACCATGATACCGAGACCCTGTCCAAACCACGCAGGGCTCAAGACTGCGACCGAACGGTTGCATTTTGCGACTAAAATGTGAGATAATGCGAGTACACTGCAAAACTGAAATCTTAGCAAGTATATTTTTCTCATTACTAGACAAAATACCTTATCACACTCAAAATAAGACAAAACTACTTGAAGAGAAAGATTTCAGTGAGATATAAGATCTTGTTTTAAGGTAATGCATTTTATTTCAAGAAATCTTATCAAGAATATTTTGCTTGTTCCATTGGCAGATTTTTTTTTTGCTTATTGCAAGCAAAAAAATCTTGGCCACTCTTAAGATAATTAAAATAAAGATTTCTTTTTTGCTTGTAAAAAGCAAAAAAATTGCCAATTGGACAAGAAAAATTTTCTAGAATTGAAAATTGAGAATTGACTAGAATTGAGAAAAATACACTTGCTAGGATTTGAGTTTTTACAATGTAAATTATTCCTCTACTCCCGCACGTGCAACCAATAAATTTGCCATTTTTTGTTTTTATATGTTTCGTCTATTTAACACATTAAGGGGCCGTTCACACGAGGATGATTGCGGGTAAAAACGGCAAACTATTTCATCAGAAGTGCCTTTCGTTCACGCGGCAACGGCGTTATTCTGGGTTGAGGACGCAAAAATCTGAAGACTCATTCCAAAGTGGAATTCCTGAGGACACAACGCTGTTGCGCCCTCGTCTGCACGGTCAAAAACGCAGAAATGATGGTGGACCCACAGACCTGCTGACGCTGTGCTCACGTGGCATGCACGTGACGTCACACAATACAGAAAAAACAATGTGGGACTATGTAAGCCCAGCGGATCTCCACGTTGTGAGCTTGTAACTGAGTGTCGTTTGGAGAAGTAATTCTACCTCCTCATCTGTCCACACAAAGTTCCTCCTCGCCGCTGCCATAGTTGTTTTGATTTTAAAGCGAAATCAAATCATGACGATGCTCGTGTGAACGCAGATAAAAAGATGAAGACGAGACGCCACTTTTGGAACTTCTCTTCTGATCGTCTCTGTGTGAACGTATCCTTAGTTGCTGACAGAATTACTGGTCAGCGAACACCGGTTCGTGTGCGGTGCCGCCTCCGGAGCTAAACACGACCGTTCTAGTCAACAGCTTACTTCACTCCAGGCTGCCATACGCCACAAATCAGAAGCTTCTTGTCGCAGCGTCTCTGTTTTTGACGGAGCACGCTTCCAGAAAGTGTCAAGCTCCCAGCAAAAAGATAGAAAACCAGACATGGCAGCAGGTAAATTTCAAAATAAAAGCCCCCTGCAGGTTTGCGATCCTGAGCTGTGTACAGTAAACATCACGTCATTGCCAGTGACACCAAGTAAGCAGTCAGTCAGGAGGTCTCAGTCAGTGTTTTCCATCATGGACCATCATTGTTATTGAGTGACCTGCATTTTTGTCATCCGTTCCTCGTCCCATTATCATTTATTCATCATTAGTTTTTTTTTTCTTTCCCAGTTGAGTGGAATGAGTCTTTACTTGAATGATTTTCATAGGAAAAATACTTAATTGCATAAATAAATAATTAGAGGTAAATTTGTCTTGTCCTTTTTCTCGTTTGCTGATCTGAAAACTCAAACCATAAACTGATCTTAACTGTGAGTTCATTGATCCGTTGCACCACCCACAACATGGCAGGAACACTAAAGTTGCTGGTTAAACTGGCACCACCAACTAAAGGATGACACTCTGAGTGAACACGGAGCCATTTGAAACATAAATGTGCCATAACCTGTGAACATTGTAGTTTTTGCATTTATTGTTCAGGTATTAATCAGTAATACAGTGCAAATGAGAGGAAATGTGAATATTTGCTTTAGAAGTCGATTTCAGTGTGCGCTCCTAAAGTTTCTGCTTGCGCTCCTTAAAAAATTAAGTTAGGGGCCGCTGTGCTCCTGGAGAAAAAAGTTAGTCTGGGGGTCTGCCACGATACTAAGACCCTGTTCGCAAATCGATGATGGATCATAGAGGTCCAGTCCTCACTAGGACCAGGATATCTATTTTTTATGGTGCCTCCATCCTGCTGTAAAGCACTTTCAATCATCGTCTACATGAAATGTGACATCCAGATGAACCTGCCTGGCTTTACCAGAACCTTCTTGATGTTTTCTGATATTTTCTCTCTCAGATATTGATGAGGAGTTCAAGAAGGAGCTGGTGAACCTCATCCCAGCTCTTCTGTCTCCAGAAAACCTGGTGGAGAAGGAAATCGGAGGAGTTAAAATCACCTGCAGAGACCTGCTGCACTACTTCAAAGTGAGTTCAGAGTCCTGGACTGCCTCTGTGTTTCTGACTAGAGAGCAGTTCCTTCATCTGTGTCTTCTTTTCAGGCCTACATGAAGATCTACCAGGGTGAAGAACTTCCCCACCCCAAATCCATGCTGCAGGTCAGTCCAGTCCACCTACGCCTGATTGTGTTGGACTGATGGTGGAACCTGTTAGATCTGGTTCCACTGCAGAACTCGGTCAGTCCTCTTCATCCTCTGCAGGGTTCCCACGCATCCTGGAAAACCGGGAAAATGATTGAACATTTTTCCAGTCATGGAAAACGCATGGAAAATGAGAAAAAGAGAAAAATGTCCTGGAAAAGCTTGAGTTGTCCTGGAAAATGATGTTTCCTCCCTCTCGTCGCCGCTTCAACACTGCTTCGTCTTTCCTTCGTCGCCACTATGTCGCAGTTTCATTGCAGCTTTGTCGGCATTTTGTTGCTGCTTCATTGCCGCTTCAACGCTGCTTCAGCGCTGCTTCATGGCTGCTTCGTCGCCACTACGTCAGTTTTGTTTCAGCTTCATTGCTGTTTCATCGCAGCTTCGTTGCCATTTTGTTGACGCTTAATGCCACTTCGTCGCCCCACTACGTCAACATTTTGTCGCAGCTTCATTGCCGTTTCATTGCCGCTTTGTCGCCACTTACACACTGCGTCAACACTGCTTCAGCGCCGCTTCATCGCAGTTTTGTTGCCACTACATCACTGTTTTGTTGCAACTTCATTGCTATGTCATTGGAACTTCGTTGTCGTTTTGTTGCCGCTTGAACACCGCTTCGTTGCCCCACTACATCGTAGTTTCATTGTCACTACCTCACCATTTCGTCGCAGCATCGTTGCCGTTTTGTTGCCGCTTTAACGCTGCTTCGTCACCCCACTACGTCCCAGTTTCGTTGCCACTACGTCACCATTTCGTCGCAGCTTCATTGCCGTTTTGTCGCCGCTTCGTCACTGCTTCGACGGCCCTTCATCTTTGCTTCGTTGCTGCTATGTCACAGTTTTTGTCACCGTTTTGTTGCAGCTTCGTCACTTTTTCATCGCAGCGTCGTCGCCGTTTCATTGCAGCTTCGTCGCCTCTATGTTGCCGTTTGATGGCAGTTTTATCTCTACTTCGTCGCTGCTTCGTCTTTACTTTATCGTTGTAAAACAATATAAGCTACATTGGTAGAACAGTTCTCCAAAATCTTGTGGTGGAAGTTATTAGTCTATGTTGTGATAACTTGATAATTTACTGTAGCTGCTGGAAAAGTCCTGGAAAACAACGTCTAGAAAAGAGTGGGAACCTTGCTCTGTTGGACGTATCTGAAGAGAGCTCATGTTCTTCTTACTGGTGAGGTCCTGAGTGGTGATGTCCTGTGTTCCCTAGGCAACAGCTGAAGCCAATAATCTAGCAGCTGTAGCAGGAGCCAAAGATATGTACAACAAAAGCATGGAGCAGGTAAGACGCCGTCTGGCCAGACCACCAGGTCCAGGTGTTTCCTGAACGTGTCCTCACACCACCTTCTTTGTCCTGGTCTCAGGTCTGTGGCGGAGACAAACCCTACATGTCCCCAGCAGAGCTGGAGCGACGTCACCTTGAACTCAGGCAGTCGTCCGTCAGACATTTCCGCGCCGTCAAGAAGATGGGCGGCGAGGATTTCTGCCGGCGCTACCAGGAGCAGCTGGAGGCGGAGCTGGAAGAGGCCTATGCAAACTTCAGCAAGCACAACGACGGCAAGAACATCTTCTACGCCGCGCGGACGCCCGCCACGCTGTTCGCCGTCATGTTCATCATGTACGTGGTGTCGCTGGTCACTGGCTTCGTGGGCATCAGCTCTGTGGCCATGCTGTGTAACCTGGTGATGGGAGTCGCGCTGACGTCGCTCTGCATCTGGGCTTACGTCAAATACTCCGGAGAGTTCCGTGAGGTGGGAGGAGTCATCGACAAGGTGGCCGAGACCCTCTGGGAACAGGTGAGTGTCGGGCTTTCCTCTTTTGGCTTCATGGTAGCATACATGTATGGATCCAACCATGAATACTCTATGACCGAGGTCATGCGTGTATATAATAAAGGCTGATAGATTATTTTATTTCTAAAAAATTGTGGTATTGGACAGGAGAATACAGCTGAAATGTTTTTTTGGGAGGGGAAATTTTAAATCAAAGATGAAAGGAAGGAAACCTTTCATTTATATCTGAGAACACTATGTGCAGTTAAAACTAGTTTATATTGTTTCATGGCTTTTGTTAATTGATTTTAAAACACAATTTGAACACTGAATAAAGATAATAAAGAATAAAGAATCAGTATCCGTAGAAATCTGAATCAGCAGGTCAGGCTTTTTATGATCGGTGAGAAAACGGCAGCCAGTGCACTCCTGTTTAATAGATGCTTCCACCCAAGTACTTTGATTCTGCAGGTTACTCAATTCCAACTCTAATCATCATCTTCTAATCCATCATCTGTGTTTTGTCCTTCAATGCTTTCAGAGGACGCCACAAAAGGTGAGCGGTTGGTAAACGTAGGTTGTTAACGGCTGTAGGACTCGTTTCACACATTCAGACTGCTTTCATTCATCAGACGGCAGCTGGACGTGTCTGGGAGATGTTTAAATGAACAACTTCACCATGTGTTTACATTTTCACCATTTTTCTACAAACTTTTCACTGCATTTTCACCATGTTTCCACTGTGTTCACCACATTTTCACCATGTTTCCATCACATTTTCACCATGTTTCCATCACATTTTCACCATGTTTCCACTGTGTTCACCACATTTTCACCATTTTTCCCACAAAATTTTAACCACATTTTCACCATGTTTCCATTGTGTTCACCACATTTTCACCATGTTTTCACTGTGTTCACCACATTTTCACTATTTTTCCACAAAATTTTAACCACGTTTTCCATGTGTTCATCACATTTTCACCATGTTCAACACATTTTCACCATTTTTCCACAAAATTTTCACCATGTTTTCACAAAATTTTTACTGCACCTATATTGTGTTTTTGCTCTTTTCACTGCATTTCCACCACATTTTCACCATGTTTAACACGGTTTCATCATGTTTCCCCAAAATTTTCAAATTTTTTTTAGTTTGAGTTTATTTATTAAAGGGGCTAGAGGCAGGAATTTAAAAAACAAAACAAAACAAACGTGTCCATTTTTTTAAATACTAATGGGTGATGAAGCACTAAATACCAAAAAGAACGTTTCCACCCACGTTTCTCGTTGCATTGAACAGGCTGTGTGCTGCAATTCGGTGTCCGAATTTCCCACGCTGCCCTGCGGATGTGACGTCAAATGACGCTACATCCGCAGTTTTGATACAGGAAGAAGACGGTGGCGGTAAATTCAAACACTGTAAGCGATAGTAATGGATTCTTCTGCCATCAGCAAACGATCCAGATCAATTGAAAGACACTAAAAAGTGTAACTACGAAGAAAAAGCGTAGTAAACAACATTATAGCTTCAGTTTGTGCTCCCGTGACGGCTTGGCTCATGGCTGCGGTTACCTGAAGCGCCAGTCGTGAGTTTCATTTCTTAATCTTGCCTGTTCCTTTAAAAAAAAAAAGAACTGCATATCAATGAACATAAAATGTATGTATTATAGCAAAGCTTATTCCATCCTTTGTCCCTTGACAAGTCAACACAAAGAAAATAAAAGTAATAAGAACAATAATAACATTGAAACATTAAGAATAAAAAAGGAATTTGAGGTACACAAACGTAAAAGTAATAAAATAATCATTTTCACCGTGCTTCACTGTGTTTCCACCATGTGTCAACAGGTTTCCACTGTTTTCACAGTGTGTTCACCACATTTTTACGTTTCCACTGTGTGTTCACTGTGTTTCCATCGTCTTTACACCATGTTTGACCACATTTTCGCCGTGTTTTCACCATGTTTCCTCCGTGTCTTCACTGCATGTTCACCATATTTTTACTGCACAGTCACCAGGTTTTTTTTACTGCATTTCCACCATGTTTATAATGTGTTTTACTGTTTGTTTTCCAGAGGTCATTGATGTGCAGCAACAACAGAATCAGTAGATTTAAATTTGTCGGATGAGACATCCAGCTCTTTGTTTTCCAGAACCTGGAGATCATTTGTCTGTTTGCACTTCAGGAAAAGTGATTTTTGATGTCCTTCACCTCTTTTAACCACCTTGAACCCTCCTCTTCCTCTTCCTCTTCCTGCAGGTTTTCTCCAAACTCTTTGAAGTGGCTCGGAGTCGAGTCCCGTTGGGGAGCCTGATCCCGGCACCGCGACCCCGGCTCGCCTCAAACAACAACGTCAAGAAGAAAAACTAGCCGCACAGCCTCGCCACATCATCTTCACCTTCTGCTGAGTTTTCGGTTGGAGACACTTGTTTTTGTAGATAGGTAACTGATCCTCGCTGTGCTGGCTGTAGGTTTAAGGACTCTGTAGATCTGGACCAAGTGGTTTAATGTATTTTATCATTTGTCACTGGGTGGGGTTCAGGTATTTATTAGTGGGAGGGGCCATTTATTCTCTCACCGTTATCCCAGGTGTGTGTTCATCTGTTGGATGACGTCTCCACGTGGATCCTCATTCATGTGAATATAAAGGAAGAGCATGACCACTGACCCTCCCCAAAGCTGTCTCCCTCCTCCTCCTCCTCCTCCTCCTCCTGCTCATCTTCATCAGTTTGAGTTGCTGAGCAGCGCCGTGAGGAGTTGCAACCAAAGTTTACAGCTTTACGCGTAGATTCCCCCGGGCCGAGCCGCCCGGCGACGCTTCCGGGACTTCGCCAGCCGAACGCTGCACATTCTGCTTTCATGTCTGGACACATGAAGAACAGCCTGCTTCCTGATCCAGTGTTCCCAGTCCTGTTCCCAGTCCTGCCCAGTCTGCAGCAGCCTCTCAGCAGATGTCTGAAAATCCAACCCAGAACCGGTTTAACCAGATCATGCGGAAACCTGCTGGGTGTTGGGCCACACACGGTGAATGATTCCTCTTCTTCTGGGTTTCTCCTCCAGTACCTGAAAATGGAGAGAAAAGACCAAATGATTATGTTTTACACGGCTGCAGGGCGGATCCAGTTAGCATCTGGCTAACTTCATGGCTAGTTTCAAGCTGATGATTTTCCTGTTTTTATTTAAATAACTGTACATGAAGTCTGTCAGCGTGACACGACTTGCTTTTCATTCTGCAGCCAGCTTTCCTCTCTTCCCTTTCTCCTGGAGGAGATGTGAGGATGAGGACGTCAGGCTGCTGGTAGAAGGTTGTTGGTCTCAGTATTCAGTGATGGGTGACGTAGCGCGGCGGGGAAGCTCAGGATGTCAATCATCTGTGCCGAGCGATGATGGAAAAACTCGGCGTTCAGTTAAAGAACTGAACCTGAAGCAGGTTCCTGAAGTATTCAGCTGGGCCGACTCCATTTATCGTCCCGTTGTTCTCCGACTCGGTCTTCACCTCACGTTTAGTTTCAGAGCATCAGGTTGGTCCCGGAGCTGGAACCCAGGCTGCTCAGGAACTGTTTAACCAACAGTAGTGTATCCTTCCGCTGGGACTCCCATGATGCTGAACTCTGGAAGCCGGGACCTGTCCTCCTCCTCTTCCTCCTCTTCCTCCTCCATCATAGACATTAACACGTTGCCAGGTGACCGGCTGTGGCTCCGCCCACCTCCTCCTCCTCCTCCCGTCAGACCCTAACACCTGTTGCTAGGTAACCAGCTTTTGCTTCCCCCTCTTCCCCTCAGACCAGAACACCTGTTGCTAGGTGACCTGTGTTGGCCACGCCCACCTCCCCCTCCCCTCTCCTCAGACCCTGACACCCGATGCTAAGTGATCGGTTCTGGCTCCCCCCCCCCTCCCCCTCCCCTCAGACCCTAACACCTGTTGCTAGGTAACCAGCTTTTGCTCCGCCCTCCTCCACCTCAGACCAGAACACCTGTTGCTAGGTAACCAGCTTTTGCTCCGCCCTCCTCCTTCTCCCCCTCAGATCCTGACACCCGTTGCTAGGTGACCGGCTGTTGCTCCGCCCACCTCCCCCCTCACATCCCAACACCCGTTGCTAGGAGACCAGTTGTTGCTCTCTCAGCTCCTCCTTCCCCTCAGACCCTGACACCCGTTGCTAGGTGACCAGCTGTTGCTCCGCCCACCTCCCCCCTCACATCCCAACACCCGTTGCTAGGTGACCTGCGGTGGCTTCGCAGCCATGTCAGTGTTATGAGAAGCCAGATGTGTGAATCAGAGGTTCATTCCAGAAGTCCTGATGTTTTATCCTCTTCATCCATCATCATCATCATCATCATTCCATCCACATCACCGCTGAGTGCTCTTTGTTATGTACAGTTTGCTTGTTCTTCATCCTCACGGGGCATGTGTATGAAGCCTATACATATATAAATACAGATTTTTCTAGACCTTTTGTAGCTGGAGGAACAGCTGGGTGGGAGACCAGATTCAGCTCACTGGATGTAAAGGAATGCCTTTTGTGATTTCTCTGGCTGTCTAATAAATTCTTTTTTTACATATATATATTTGTAAATTTAATCTTACATGAGCACTGTTACTCCACCTCCTGCTGGCAAATGTTTATAACCTGGATTTTCTCTCTCGTTCATTTTAAAGTTATTTTCATTAATTTATTTTTCAGTACACTATTAAACCAAACTCCAACAACACACTCGCGTCTTCACGTCTCTTCTGTGGTTGTTTGTGCTGGAAGGAATAATTCATGTTTCCAGATGCTGCTGCTGTTTACTCTAATAGCTGTGCCCATTCACATCCAGTATGAAGGAAACTGGTTTCTACTGGGAGGGACTCCATGTTGGAGTAAGATTGTTACAGCAGATTTAAAGGGGAGGTGTGGAGATTTACTGCCATCTAGAGGTGAAGATGGGTACAGCACAGTAGTAAATGTATAATACGGTGGCCATGAGCAGCCAAACTTCTTCCAGACATATTTTTATCTGAGAGTGGAGCCAGTGATGATGGCACTACAGGTAGCTGCAGGTATACTTTCTTCTTCTATGGTGCTTTAAGGCAGGAGTGTCCTTAGTCTGTCTTGGAGGTCCACCATCTGCGGGTTTTGGATGGTTCTTCCAGCAGAACCTGAACCGGCTTAATGGGTTAACATGTTTGGGCAGAACTTGAAAAGAAACGTTGATCTAAATTAGGGTTGTCAAAAATATAGATGCTCCAAAAAGATACTCGATTATCGATACTCAAACGCCGCATCCGGATACGATACTAATTTACATGGACATTTCTTGCCGTCTGTGTATATGTCGCTATATAATACGGGTGAAGGAGGCAGGAGGGGTGGGCCTCTATTTATGACATTATCTGCAGCAAAACTTCATTTCACCAGTACTTTAACTAAGGGATAATCCAGGTTCGGCCTGAAGGTTGCTATGGTGAATCTCTTTTACCCCTAAAGCTGGAGGGAAATGAATAATGGAACGAAACTGAACTAATTCTGCAGTTTTGTTGATTTTTTTGATCAGCATCATTCATCAAGGTTTTTTTTTTTCCTCCCTGCTGTCCTACAAGTGTTTTCTGGCTTGGGCTGACATTTTTAATAAATAGAAATACTTTATTTTAAGTGGTCAAATGCCAGTAGGAACAGTTTTTTAATAACCTTTGTTATTGATCTGATTTTATTTTATGCTTCAGTTTTACTTTGACAAAGACATGAAGAAGAAATTCAAAAAGAGACCACAAGATGGCAGCAAAACCCTGGAGAGAGAAATCTGGAATAAACAGCAGTAGGAGAAGAGAGTAATGAGAGTCAAGGTTACATTACAGATTATAAAATATATCCACAAAAGTTATTTTTTTTATTTTTATTTTTTTAAAGAAGATGTACTTTATAAATCCCAATTAGGAAATTACTTCTCTGCATTTAACCCATTTCATGTTGAACCTGAGAGCAGTGGGCTGCTATTTAAAGCAGCCCGGGGAGCAGTTGGTGGGGGTTAAAGGGGAAGTTCAGAATTTTTGACATAGGGTCTCATTTACAAGTGAGCCACAGTACTACTTATCACTGAAGACAGTTTCAACATATTTCATCCCGTTATTCTAGTTCCAGGAGGTTGCTGATGCTAATGCTAGTGTAAGTCAACAGGAATCTGCTAGCCTGTCATTAAAACCAATCTTATCCACTCCACAGAAGATCTGAGGCAAATCAGCAAGTCTATCTGTGTGAATGCCGTGTTAAACTAGTAAACTCGTATGTTTAACAAGTAAAACTAACCTTGTATGACAAATTTTGCATTACATATTGAGGAACTAGTTTCTTACCAGCCTACTACCTTTGCCAGTGTATTCCGGTTCATAGAGACATGGTGACGTTAGTTTGATGAAAAAAGTTCTAAATCATCTTCAAAATCCGACGTATCCTCATGCCTTTCAGACGTGGCCGTATTTTAGACTTTATATTTGTGTAATCAGATTCCTTCATGCTAGTAGCAGCAGATGACATCACTCTGCTGCCAAACACAAGAAGTAAAACTTTGCAAAGTTTCTCAGCAGCAACAATCAAAATGCAACGAAAAAAAAAAAAAAAAGCAACGAAATACAGGTTAGTTTTATCTGTAGCATTATTCTATTAACACAGGATTTATACAGAAAGTCTTAAGTTATAAATGATTTGCCTCGAATGTTTTGTGGAGTGGATAAGATTATTAATGACAGGCTAGCAGATTCCTATTGACTTGCACTAGCATTAGCATTAGCGACCCACTGGAACTAGAATAATGAATGAAATATGTTAAAACCGTCTTCAGTGATAAGTAGCATTCTGGCTCACTTGAAAATGAGGCCCTATGTCATAAATCCTGAACTTCCCCTTTAAGGACCTTGCTCAAGGGTCCACAGTTGTTCCGTGTTGTTCCTGAGTTCTGAGTCGGGGACTCAAACCCGGGTCTGCCACGCCAAAGCCCGCAGCATTACCACTATGCTACCCACTCCCCCTTAGCCATTCCTCCATTTTATCAATGCTTTCAGTAGAATGAATGAACGAATGAGTACTATTGCCCTGTGAGTTCAGTTTTGCAAATTGAGTTTTTGTTGTTGTCTGGGTCGCGAGCTGCTCTTCTCAGCTGTTCTACGGAAGCGCGCACGTGAATGTGCGGCCCAAAAAAGTGTGTACAACACCCTGATAACTAACGGAAAGCTAAATCTGAACTCACAGTACAATAGTACTCATTCATTCGTTCATTCTACTTAAAGTATTGGCAAAAATCAAGGAGTTTTGCTGCAGATAATGTCTTCCATAGTGGCCGCCCCGTATCTCTCATTTTACTGGAGGAACAGCAAGGGCGACTCAGCGAAATATCTTCCGAAAGGCTGAAAGTGATGCAGAAACTTTACCGGTGAGTAAATGCACGTATAAACTTATAAAAATAAGGTCCAGGTTGAAAAAAAAAGAAACCTATCCTTTAACCGATCGAAGCGAGCCACAGATACATCAGCTGTGACACTTCTGCTTTGAAAGATCGATGCTAAATTGAGCAGCTCGCTTGAGCATAAACATCACTAGCCGGAGATCCGGGGGGTTTTCGTTATCCGCCGACATTCAAATAATAGAGTTCGCAAAACAAAAGTTCACATGCTTATAGGAAGTGCGATGTTCTATGAAAATATACTAAATGATGTCGTTTGGAGTAAATTGTGGACGCTACCCACTCAGGACACTCGGATTACATTGGACAGAATAAAAAAGGGACTTGGAAAAACATAAATTAATAAAAAGAAAAACATAGAAATGTGATCAATAAAATGGTGTAGCACAAAAATGCATTCAAAGTAAAAAGTTCAAATCAATTAATTTTTAGAATATGTATATAGGTCTATAGCTAGTAAAAAAAAATCAGATCTTTTATTTATTTAAACTTTCATCAGAATTGATTTTTCATGACAGGCCATTAATGTCATCATTTTTCATAACTTTCACGACAGGCTACTGGCTAGCAGACGGTCTTCTTCTGGTATTTGAAGTTTGTTGAACTGCTAATTGACATATTAGGCTACTGCCACCACATGGTGGGAAGATGTATTGAAACTGAGTCCCATGTAAAACAGCATCGCTGGTGTCAAAGCTCCGTTTCCACCAGCGGGTCTGGGTTGGACCGGATCGGTCCACGTTTTTTTTTTTTTTTGTGTGTGTGTGTGTCTCCACAGATAATAACTGGGACGGGTACCCTTATATCCGACCCGGCCAACTTTTTTGGTACCCTTTAGCCCCGTTTCCACCCATGGGTCCGGGTCAGGTCAGGCCAGGCCGGGTCGGCTGGGTTTTGGTACGGATATATTGATTTCATGTTGTGTCCCCACAGCAAACTGTACCCTTACCTTGGAGGCGGAGTATTAACCGGATAGCGCTGCTACGTGATCGCGTGACATCATTGTTTTTACGCCGGGTCATGCGGGAAGTGATGGATTTTTCAGCGAATCCACAGATTACTGTGTGTTAGCTCCACCTCTTTGGTCTGGATCAGCTAGATCAGCACCCCTACCGAAGGGTACCAAAAACATAGGCCGGGTCGGGTTGGATATGAGGGTACCAGTCCCAGTTTTCATCTGTTGAGACCCAAAAGAACGTGAACGGATCCGGTCCGACCCAACCCAGACCCGCTGGTGAAAACGGGGCTCTTGGTAGGGGTACTGATCTAACCGATCTGGACCAAAGAGGTGGAGCTAATACAAAGCTATCCGTTGATTCGAAAAATCCGTCACTTCCCGCATGACCTGGTAAAAACAAAGTGGGGGTGACTCCTTTCTGTCAGGTGTGGTGCGGTGCTTTGGTTAAAAGGTGTTGCACAGCGATGATGTCACGCCACCACGTAGCAGCTATCCGGTTAATACTCCGCCTCCAGGGTTTGCTATGGGGACGCAACGTGAAATCATCATATCCGTTCCAAAACCCACCTCCGGCCCTACCCGACCCGACCCGCGGGTGGAAACAGGGCTTTTCTACTGAAATTGCGGGCAGTGCCCTCACGGCCCTCTAAACTTGGCCAGCGGCCCTGTGGTTGAGAATCACCTTAGAGCCAGTTTGTCTCAGACTGATGAACCTCTGTCCACCTTTCAGTCTGAGAGACTCTGCCCCTCTGAAATGCTCCTTTTATAACCAAGTCACGTTACTGACCTGTTCCCAGTTAAACCAGTTAGTTGTCAGATGCTTCTCCAGTTGATACTTTTCCAGCCTTTTGTTGCTTCTGTTCCAAAACTTTTTCAAACGTGTCGCTGCCATCAGATTTATTGAAGATTTTCCATAAAATGTTTCAGCATATTATGTTGTTTATGTTCTACTGAATGTTCTTTACCATCTACTTGGAATAAAATGTGTCATCTTCCACTGGGAATATAACATGTTTATCTTTTCCTGGGAATAAAATATGTTCTGTAAATAGTTGTTTTCCTGTGTATATTTACAGTTCATTCAGCGTCGTTACGTTTTTAATTTTTTTTTTTTTAATTTTACGCAAAGTAAAAAAATATTTAGATAAATCTTTGTTTTAATGTTTAAAATGTCACTTTGGCTCATCAATAAATTGTTGCTGATTAAAAAAAAAAATTAAATCCACCTGAGCTGGTTTTAAATGCGGAAGCTGGCTGTAAAGATATGGATTAAAACTCTTTCTTCCAGGATTCAGATGAACTTTATTTAACTCGTCTTTTGACTGTTTTTTCTTGTTTTACTTACTTGCTGAGGTGTTTCTGTGGGACAGCTGAGGATGCTGGGATACTTGTAAGATGACGCTGGTGAAGATGATGAGGAGGAGGAGCTCTGACGTCTTTTTTTTTTTTTTTTTTTTTGACTCCGCAGTGCTGCTGTTTGACCTGATAAACCGCTGGAAGCTGCAGGACGTAATTTTTTTTTTTACTTCTTATCTTCCTCCTCCTCCTCCTCTTCTTGGTCTCCATGCTCCTCTCTCTCCGGCATCGACCCGAACACCGACCCTTCCGTAGCCGCCGCCCCGGCCTCCCCCTCCCTCCAGCCGGCGGAGCCTCCCAGCTGATCAGCGCCGCGGTGGCCCGGCTCCGGCTCCGGAACGAGATGCTGTAGAGCAGCCGGCGCAGGAGATGCTTCCGCCGGACTGAAGTGAGCGAAAAGCCGCGGAGGGAGCAAGAAGATGTCCGGCAGGATGCCGCTGACTCCCGTCAGCGAGTCCGAGCAGGTGAGTCTGCTTCACCGAGTTTAATGACTAAACCGGGAATTACAGAAGGAATCGGTTTATTTTTCTTCCGCTTGTGAGTCTTTGATCCTTGTCAGTTACTAACTTTTAACGGAACATTTCTGCTGCTGGTTTCCGTCTCTGTACAGTTTCATGTCAACACTTCTGCTCATTTATCAGTAGAAGGAGAGTTTGATCGGTTTCACAGCCTGATTTCTAGTGATGTGTCATTAGATCATCGTACAGCGTGGATCTAGTTTCTTTTGGGGGAATTCAGACAGTTTAATGACTGAAAAAGTTGCATCGTTTTCCACATTGGCAGGAAATGTTAATGCTTGGGTGTTTTGATGGAGCAGGAGGTCAAACAGTTGGTGATAAATCTGATCAATGCATCGCAACACAAGCTAAATATGCAGTTCCTGCTCGCCGCCGTGTGTCGTGGGTTAGAGACAAAGTGGGGAAAATGATATGCGACTGGCCAGGATTAACTTTCTGCATGTGGACCCGACCCTGCTGGGCCTGATTGATCTAGTTCCAGGTTGTAACCTTGAAGGGGTAAATGTGCAGCTTGCAGCCGTCTGTATGCTTTGCTACACCACTCACTGGTGGCTCGCCACACAGCAGCGGGTCCTTCCTTGTCCACACTGCATCTGAAAATAAAAGAAGAAATCATTTCTGGGCTCTGGCTTCGTGTCACCGGCTCCCGTAGAGATCCTCGGGGCTGACCCCAGGAAGCGTTTCTGTCAGCCTCCTCCAGGATAAACATGCAGGCAAGCTTTGGCTTGCAGCCCCGAACACTTCTCCTACATGGACTGTTCCCAGTGTCTCATTTCCAGCTGACTCATCTCATGTTTACTGGGCACAAACCAGTAAAATGAGTTTGTGTTGCAATGCAGGGAAGGTTGCTGCTGTCTGTGAACATCAGCCTCCAGGATTTCACCGCCAGATCCGATCTGAAGGAACAAATCTAAAAAGTGACTCGGGAAATTTAAAAAAAATATATATATATAATTGATTGCTTAATTAATAATAAATATATATTATAACCAGAGCTGACATTTACAGAAGAGGATAAGGGCCATAGAAGAAAAAACAAAATTCTGAGAAAAAAAGAGACAGAATTCTGACTTTTTTGGAAATAATAAAAAAAAATCTTGAAAAAAAACATTGTTTTTTAATTGTTCTGGAAAAAGTAAGCATCCTCAGTGGCCCCAATCCTCTTCCGTAGACATTTGAGTCGGTTGGATTTCAGTGCTTGCTGCTTTCTGGTGGAGTGTTGGTATTCAGCGTTTGCACCGCTGCTGTTAATTGGCTGAAGTCGGAAGAAAACAAACAACACACGTAAATAAGTTTATATTTGTTGCTATGGTCTCATTCTGCTTCTACCAGAACAAATAGCCTACCGTATTTTCTGGACTGTTAGTCACCTCAGAGTACAAGTCGCATCAGTCATAAAATGCATCATGAAGAGGAAAAGAACATATAGAAGTCGCACTGGACTATAAGTCCATAAGTTCATTTCTTTAAAATAGGGCGATTTTTTTTTTTAAATTTTCATGTCCTATTTGTTACTGCTAAAAATTCCCAGATCACTCCAATTCCAATGTAACTTTTAGACCTTTAAAGGTACAGTATATAAGAAAAGAATAACTGATATGTCGTGGTAAAAATGGGCATTTGAAAGAAAAAATGTTTTCCCTTTATATGACTTCATATTCCAAGCACAGTTGTGAATGTATGGTGGCTTTTTGTGGCCAAAATTTATGTTTTCATCTGTGAGTGGATCAGTGTCTCAGGTGTAGCTATGACTGTGCTATGAGTAAGTCTTTAAAGGCATTACTTTTTCCAAACACCACTCTAACACCCGTTTGAACTAAAACAAAGCTGGAACAGCAGTTTTAGAGGGTTCTCACTTCACACACACTTTTTTTGTCCATTCAGGGACGTTGTAGTAAAAATGGTGGAACAAATATGGCAGCCTCCATGAATGTGCACCTGCAGTAAGTAGATATAAATGACTCATACTAAGAAACTAAACAGATAACAGTTATTCTAGTGCAGCAATTACACATCAATTGAACCACAGTTTTGAATTATATATCACATTTTTCTGCCATTGACCTTTGATTTTTTACACACCAACATTCATTACGCGCATTTTCATGCCGTCATTGCCCAGAAGCATCCCGGGGCTCAGAAACGGCACTATGCAAGTTTCCCTCCCCAGATACGACTGTGGTGTTGCAGCCGATTATTGGCTGTGCACCACGTCACCTACTAGCAAACATGTACGAACTAAGTATGAACACCTCGGGTGTTTTGAACCAGCATCATGTCGGATTTGGTAAAGAAACGAAGGGAAGGCAGGAGGAAAAGAAAGAGAGGAAGGGACAGAACAAGAGTCAAGATAAGACTTACTGGCTGGAGTGAATCACAGTAGGCTACTACGATACAAGATGGATGCTAGCTTAGCCGCCGATAGAGGGCACGTCACTGAGAAAACGGCTAAAAGTTCTGTTGTGTGTCTTTAATGCCTGTAAATGATCATAAACACAATTTAGAAGAATAAACATGTTTTTTGAGTATTTGTTCCTTCACACAGACAGAACAGCCAGATGTCCAAAATGAACTCCTCTCGCTGAGACAAGGCCGTTTTGGGATTTTTTTTCCCCTCAGAGCAGAATATAGTTGCCTCTATATTCTGCTCTAAAGCGCCCTCATGTGACATGAAATGGTAATGTTTACTCCTTGGCTCATGTCAGTCAGTATGAATTAACACTTTAAAAATATGTTGAATTGTATATATTTATATGTATGTATGTAAAAGTCACACTGGACTATAAGTCGCAGGAGCAGCCAGACTATGAAAAAACTGTGACTTATAGTCCATAAAATACGGTATTAGCAGCTTGTTGCTCTCTCTGCAAACACTGGGAATAACTGGTTTCTGTTTCTCAAGGTCTTTAGAGGTTCAGATTGCAGAAGGTGAAAGGAATGCTGGGTAAATGTAGCCCTCCATTTGGTCAGGCTAATGCAGGCAAGCTAGCAGGATGTGATCTGGAAGTAAAAGTTGTGAATAAAACAACATGGTGAGAGTAAATAAAACAGGATGAGGACGTTCTCTTGCTGGGGATGAGGATGTTCTTCCTGCTGGAACATAGTCATGTCCTGGTGTCTCAGCAGGGACAGAGTATCTCTGTCTCCATGCATGTGGCTCCTACTGTCTGTGTGATATTGATTTTTCTCTAAATACCCTGCAGGATGAGCTGGTGTGTTTTAGCCTCCGTTTTCTGGAAGTCACTTTGACAACATCAGATGGTTTAGCAGGTTTTCCACAGCATGTCTGAACTTCAACCCCCCCCCGCTCCTATTTATATGCACCGTCTGAATATTCAACTGAATTTAGAATATGCAACTGGAGCAATACAATTTGTGATTTCTTACCAATGTGGAGATAAAATGTCCCTACAACAGGTTTACAAATTACATGAGAAAAAAAAACAGACAAATGGACAATGGGCCGCTACTTTTTCACCAGCCTTAGCCGATGGCCAATACAACCTGCTGGTATTTGGGTTGTATTGGCACTGGGTAATATACTGGCACTCCCATGATTTTCATTTTCTCCCTCCTTCTACCAGAGTTAACCCTGGAATACACTGTGATATTTTCAATCGTTGCTCGCAGCCCCAACTCAAATGTGCGAATCACAGAGTTCAAAAGTTCACAGCTTGCGATGTCTGTCCTCATACTGTACGAACCGACGCTTGGATGCGATCTGACTACTCACACTGTACATCCTCAAAGACACGTTGGGGTGTTGAATAATCCCGACGTGCAGCACAATAAATACAGCTAGTAGTAGAAGAAGAAGAAAACAGAGAAGAAGACGACAATAATAATAACAGTAGCGGCAGCAGCAGTATGCTATCACAAAAAAAACTCATGACCTTGGCTATTTGCGCTCTTCTTTGTGAAGAATTCACCAAAGGCGACGATGTTGTGTGTGGATGAGGAATTAGCTGACCAGACGTGGGCTGTACGGTCTGTCGGTTTTACAACAATAACTCCGTCCAAATGACACGCCGGGTCTCCATGCTGCCTCTGGTTTACTTTACGATTTTGTTTCACGCATGCGAAATGTGAAAATCTCAGAGGAAAGAGTTCTCAGTCTGGTCGTGGCGCCGCTTCAACATGCGATTCATTAACGAGCCATGACCAAAAAATCACACAGGTTTGATTTTCTTGCGACTCACGATTTCTGATCGGGAGCTCGTCATGAGGTGCCAACGCCTCTCGTGACCCACGAGTATACTGCACGATGCATGACACACGATTTGGCCAACAGTCGGCCCGATCACCAAACTTGTCGCACGACTGGAAAATCGGCTCAAAAATGGCCAGAAATCGCACAGTGTATGCCGGGCTTTAATTTTCCACCCCTTTCCTTGCTGGATGCTCCCGCCCCCTTCTGCTCGTCACCCTTTCTGAATGTTTGCCCCACCTACAGTTTTCCATCTGCTCACCCTTTCACACAGAAGCTTTTGTTCCATATTCGTGTTCTCTTGCACTGAATTTGAGATTTTTCATATCAAAGCAGTTTTGACTTTGTGGGCATCTGATGATGAAAATTTAAAGTGCGAGTTGTACCTCCAGTTCAAATCTGTAGTGATGATAGTATCTTTGTGCTAAATCTTTATTCTGTGTAAAGTAACCTACCTATCTTATCTAGTGTTGTTACGACTTCAACAACTGTAAAAATGTAGTAAACGGGTTACTGTACCATTTTTCATATTTTTGATCAATTATAAATGTTATTTTAAAAAAATGTATTGTATTCATGTGTATATTAAAGTGTAATCAAGCTGGAAGATAAATCTAAAAATCAGATTTTCTGTTTGATTTAATTTTTGTGTCACTCTCAGCTGAACTTGAGGTAGAAAAAAATGCTCATATATCACGTAAGGCCCTGTTTACACTACTAGGGCTGCAACAATTCGTCAATTAATCGACGAATCACTGACTACCAAAATAGGCAGTTACTAATTTCATAATCGACTAATTGTTTATTGTTTATAAGCTTTGTTTTTCCTCTCAAAATTTCCACTGTACTTTCCACTGCCTTGTCCGCCTTTCTGTCTGATCAGCTTTTCTTGAATTGTATATTGACATAAATAAACACACACACACACACTACCAGTCAAAAGTTTGGACACGTTTTCCCATTAGATTCAATGAGAAAGTGTCCAAACTTTTGAGTGGTTCTGTAAATATGCTGCGATTTTTCGCATGATCCGATAAGTCGACTAATCGACAAAATAATCGGTGACTAATCGAATTCAAAATAATGTTTTGACAGCCCCATGCACTACCACGCTGAAGCAAGAGTCTTGCTGCACTCTGGCTTCTCGTTTCCGTGGTAACAAGATTTTGAGGGGGTAAAAACACAAATATCTGACAACGGCATCCAGAGCGAGATTTTCTGACACAAAGTGAGTCTGGACAGTGTAACACGAGCAGTAATCTTTCATCTTTCATGTCATCCTGCATTTGCAAGAAAGCAGGTTGATCGGCCTTGGGGGGGGTAATGCGAGGGGACTCTACAAAAAGCCAATCAACATCCTTGCGTCATGTTTTTGCCACATCTTCTAACTTTATATGGACTGTTGAAGGGGGGCCTGGTTCTGCTGAACATTCATCCCACCACGGAGGACGCAGAGGTTATAATCGCCAGATAATTGGCTCCTCTGTACAAGCAGACAGATTGTGCCGTTTTATTAAAATATGTCCGTAGATTGTGGATAATGATCTCTGGAAAACGCTTCCTGAACAGATATGGTGTATTGAGGGGGGTGTATCTAATTTTGCGGTCTGTATCTATGGCAGTGTTTTTTGTTTTGTTTTTTTTACCCAAAATATAGCTTGCTCAAACTGTTTTTCCAAGATTGCCAACCCTAGCTTTGAGTCTAGGACAGTGGAAATCGTTTGGTGTAAACCCAACATAAATCACACTAAAGCCGCTTTCAGACTTTCATTGTGGAACATGAGCGGTAACGTCCTCTTTAAACGGAGTCGTCTTTTCAAACATGCCGCTTGGTTGCGGACCTAACGCGTCCCAGGTGCTTTCAGACATCAGGAAATGTTGGCCGCCCCATTCTCCCTTTAACTGTGTCCGTAACATTTTCTTGTGCGTTCAGCCAAAACGACGTGCAACATTTCCTCTCCTATGACATGGAGACCAGCCGGTACATGTCCGCTACATCTGCGAGGTAAAAGACCGGAGGGAAGTTTTCCATGGAGGAAAAACAAAGCAACAGAAATGGAAACGCATGTTTTCCTCCTTGATCTGATCTCATGCTCACACTTGATCCCACATGGACATGGAGGGATCTTTACAATTAGTTATTTAAAGGGACTAGAGGCAGGAATTAAAAAAACAAACAAACATGCATGTCCACTTTTTTTAATACTAATGGCTGATGAAGCGCTAAACACCAAAAATAGCGTTTCCACCCATGTTTCTCTCCGTTGCTTTGAACAGGCTGTGTGCTGCAAAATGCGCTGCAATTCGGTGTCCGAATTTCCCGCGCTTTCCTACGGATGTTACGTCAAATGACGTAACATCTGCAGTTTTGATACAGGAAGAAGACGGTTGCGGTAAATTTGAACACTGTAAGCGACAGTTATGGATTCTTCTGCCGTCAGCAAACGATCCAGATCAACTGAAAGACACTAAAAAGTGTAACTACGAAAAAAAAAGTGAGTAAACAACATTATAGCTTCAGTTTGTGCTCCCGTGACGGCTTGGCTCGCGGCTGCAGTTACCTGAAGCGCCAGTCGCGAGTTTCGTTTCTTAATCTTGCCTCAAGTCCCTTTTAATACTGAGATTAATTGTAAATTCAGCTAATGATTAGTTGCAAGTCATGTTTCTCTAGGTGGTACGGGGCCTTTCCCGTTAGCTTGTTGTGACCAAATTACAGTTCATGTTTTATCTTCATCCACCAGCAATCGTTCCGATGAAGATGCCAGACGGGGATCCTCGGAAAAATCTATAGTCTGGATTCTTCTAAGATCCCTGTCGAGGTTCTAGATCATGATCATGATGAAGAGAAACAACTGGTCTAGTCCTGCTCCAGTCCCACTCCACTCCTGTTCCAGTTCTGTTCCAGTCCGGCACCAATCCCGTTTCAGCCCCACTCCAGTCCTGCTCCATTCCAGCTCGAGACTCACTTCAGTCCCACTTCAGTCCTGCTTCAGTCCCAATCCAGTCCCATTTCAGTCTGGCTTCAGTCCCAATCCAGTCCCGTTTCAGTCCTGCTCCAGTCCCACTCCACTCCTGTTCCAGTTCTGTTCCAGTCCGGCACCAATCCCGTTTCAGCCCCACTCCAGTCCTGCTCCATTCCAGCTCGAGACTCACTCCAGTCCCACTCCAGTCCTGCTTCAGTCCCAATCCAGTCCCGTTTCAGTCCGGCTTCAGTCCCAATCCAGTCCCATTTCAGTCCTGCTCCAGTCCCACTCCACTCCTGTTCCAGTTCTGTTCCAGTCCGGCACCAATCCCGTTTCAGCCCCACTCCATTCCAGCTCGAGACTCACTCCAGTCCCACTCCAGTCCTGCTTCAGTCCCAATCCAGTCCCATTTCAGTCCGGCTTCAGTCCCAATCCAGTCCCATTTCAGTCCGGCTTCAGTCCCAATCCAGTCCCAATCCAGTCCCATTTCAGTCCTGTTTCAGTCCGGCTTGGGGCCTCCAGCAGGTCTTGGGTTTCCTGCAGTAACAGTGGGGCTGTTTTTCTCCTCAGCTGGTTGAGATGCTGTGAAACTGGTTTCTGTCATTCCGCTTGCTGTGACAGCCGCCGGCAGCTGCAGCTGCTGGTATTTTCCACCGCCTGTATCAACCTGCAGTCTGCGTGATGGGACTGCCTCAGCAGAGCGTTGAAGAGGAAGATGCATGAAATAGAAGCTGTGTTTTGGATATTAAACAACTTGAGCTGCATAAAAACGGTGAAACTATCTGCAGCGCTGCAGGCCACGGCTGCGTGTGAACCTGTCCATGTTCTCTTTCTTTCAGCCAAAGTCTTCAGACGGCCTCTCAGAGCGTCAGGCCCTGCCCACCAAATCATCCAGCCATCACGGTGGGCCACCATGTCGCAGTTCTGTCGCCACCATCACGGACGAGCAGCCGCACGTCGGCCACTACCGGCTGCTGAAAACCATCGGCAAGGGGAACTTCGCCAAAGTCAAACTGGCCAGACACATCTTGACGGGCCGAGAGGTGAGAACGCACCGTTAAATGTCTTCTTTTTGTTAGAAATACTGTATCTTGAAGGCATTTGCCACCCCTCGGTATCTTGTGTATCCAACTAGCACCACTTGGCGAAAGTGAACTAATTAACTCAAGATTTTTTCCATTTACGTTTCGTAACCCGCACATTCTGATCGAGTACAAACGAGAACCTGATTTCACAGCAAAGGACTGATTAGGCGGCATTCAATAGGAGAACCACATGCCATGGAAGTACAGGTGAATCGTAGGTGAAGCTCTGCGGATGGTAGCAAAGGCAGCACGCATGCACAGCATTCCCAACTTCCGTAACCAGGGTTACCACCCGGATGCTGCACATGCGTGCTGCCTTTGCTTAACCAACTTCAAGAAAAGAGTGGGAACCCTGAAAATGCTTCGGACATTCAGCAGCTCAAAGTGTTGAGTAGATTTTAAACTGACCAGCTGAGTCGGGAATGAATTCCTAATGAAAACCTTCAGAGTTGAAATCTGGAACTACAAACTAAGTAAAGCTGCAAAAATCAGAAGAAAAACACGACACCATCACTTCCACAGCCAAACATGGGAGGCAGAATCCAGTCAGGAGAACATGTTTGCTCCCACACCTTCCCAGCAAACCTCACATCTTCAGATTTAATCCCAAACACATCTGAAGCAGCAGATTATCAGCTGACCTCTGAACATGGTTCATCTTCCTGCCTGGATGGTTGCATCTGCCTGAATCTGTGACATCATGAGCTGGAGGATGAATTATTTATGCCGTAGACGTCAGCAGCCGAAAGCCGGGTAGTCAGAGGATCACGTGGAGAACATGCGTGACATTTTCAGACCTTGCGCTTATTTTAAGATCCATTTCTAAGAGGAGACGTAGGAAACGTCCAATCAGCTGCTCCATTTCTCTCTGGGGACGTGAGACGGGCGAGTCTGAGAGGAGGAAACAGAAAGAGATGGAGGAGAGGGGAAGGAAAGGCAGGATGTAAACAGAAGAAGAGGAGGGGGAGAAAAGGTGGGAATGAGGAAGGAGAGACTCTCATATCCAGAGGAGGGAATAATAGAAGAGTGGGAAGCTGATGTATTGCCTTAAACATTTTTATTTAGTGTATTGAAAAAAAGGACCACGTACAGCAGCAGTGATTACAATGGAAACATGCTTTCCTCATTTCCACCTGCAGTCCACAAAACACACAAAATACATTACACATAACATGTAAAACACACATGCTGGTAATAATGGAAGCAGTTGAAAACTTTAAAAGGATAAAATAATTAGAAAAACAAACATGAGTTTATGCTGTTTGACTAATAATTTAAACCATCTGCATATTTGTAAAAATTCTGCTGGAAGTTTGTTCCATTTTGCTCCTGTTTTTCTTCTGGGTACGGCACATTGCCCACTAACTGTTGAGCATGTTGTTCTGCTCTTCTGTTAAGAGATTAATTGAATAAACTTTTTAAGTATTGGAGAGGCCATATCATTGATTATCTTTATAAATAAACATAAATTTGTGTATTAAATGTAACTGTGTAAGTTTAACATTCCATACGTAGAGAGTTTTTGACAGGGATGATATTGTCGTGTTTTCCTATCCAGGATCCTCAGGACCTGTTTACGGAGTGATTCCAGCATTTTAATGGTTGTCTTGTTGGCCTGTGACCAGCATGATATACCAAATTATCAATGAGACGGCCTCAAACTGTTTTTTTTTTTTTGTCCCGATGAAGCCTTCTCAGGACTCTCTTTATTATAATATAATATAATATAATATATTAGGGATGTCCGATATTATCAGCCGATATCGGCATTAAAATGCAATATTGGAAAATATCTTTTTTCTGACTCGCGAGATTTCGTTATGGAACAAGGAAATCTCGCGAGGTTACGTTCCATTAGCATGAACTTCATATCCCAGCATTTCTTTTAGTCACGTCAAGTGACCAATAATGGAAATTAGATTTGCTACTGTATAATCCTGCATATTTACATTTTTTATGTAAATTAATCTGCACTGTCCCTTTTTTAAATAAATAAACTCAAACTCAATGTGACTACGGTGCAGCTGCTGCTGCTACAGACTGACTTGCTTTAAAGCTG
>JALJCO010005568.1:0-19769 GCA_023101725.1 Atherinomorus stipes
TTGTACTGTCAGTGCCTTTATTTCTATGGTACCAGAGGTACGAGTGGTGTTCATGCCAGAGGTGAAAGTAAGCCGGAACGAACCTGAACTGTGTTCCGGTAAGAAATTTTCAGACTTCCGCTACCGGAACGGAGCCAGAACGCTACACAAAGCAACTTTCACGAATGGCGGACTGGCCGTCGGGAGCACCCGGACGTTTCACGGTCTGCCTGCTAAAGCATTGAACACAGTGTTGTTTGCTTTCCTGCAAATACTTGAAGGCTTCATGCCATTACAGACCTACTTTATTACTGTATTCTTTTTCATTTTTTATTTGTTCATGAAATTTTATTCATTACAGTAACAAAAGCACGTTTGTTGGGAAAAACTTGAAGGCAAAACGGCACTGCAGAAAAATGTTATTTATCTATTCAGGTTTCTACATTGCAGTAGAGATGAATAATTTAATAAAGGTGTATATATTGCAGGGTTTTTAGAAATTGTTCTGTTTGACCGTGGTATCAAATTTGGCATTGAGTACCGTGGAAATTTACTGGTATTGGTATCGACTACTGAATTTCTGGTATCATGACAACACTTCCAGGTGAAAGTCATGCACTTACCAAACAGTCAAAGGGATATCCCTGTGGCCAAGTAGCCACAGGGATGAATCAGAGGCATAGTAACAGGACCCCACACTGTCACAGTTACATCCGCATGTCCATCTTATTAACTCCTGTACCAAATGAAAATTAATTGTTTCTTACAGGTACTTAAACTGATAAATATTCTGACATTCTTTTAGCTCTGTATTCAGACTTTCCACAGTTTCATCCCACATACAGAAATACAAAACCTATTCTTCATGTTCGCACCATTATGATTTAGAATTACCAAATATTTATTGTGTTGTATTTTTTTCTTTAACAGTAAATTGTTTTTGAACATTTAGAGGTAATAAATTGTTTTTCACCTTAAATAAAATTCTTAAATGCATTTCTAAGTGTGTTTGGTAAGTGACAAAAAGCCCTCCAAGTTTGTGACATTTTATATCGGAAAACACTGTGTTTCTTTTTTGTTTTGTTTTGTGTTTTTTGTTGTTTGTTTGATTTTTGGACAGAATTAAAATATGGTGAATGCAGCTATATCTCTTTATGTACTGTGTCTACACACACCGGCCACTTTATAAGGTACACCTATCCAACTGCTCGTTAATGCAGATTTCTCATCAGCCAATCACATGGCAGCAACTCAACGCATTTAGGCATGTAGACATGGTGAAGACGATCTGCTGCAGGTCAAACCAAGCATCAGAATGGGGAAGAAAGGTGATTTAAGTGACTTTGAACGTGGCATGGTTGTTGGTGCCAGATGGGCTGGTCTGAGTATTTTAGAAACTGCTGATCTACTGGGATTTTCCTGCACAACCATCTCTAGGGTTTACAGAGAATGGTCTGGAAAAGGAAAAATATACAGTGAGCAGCAGTGTTTTGCACCAGAATGTCTGGTTGATGTCAGACATCAGAAGAGAATGGGCAGACTGGTTTGGGCTGATAAAAAGGCAACAGTAATTCAAATAAGCACTTGTTACAACCGAAGTATGCAGAGGAGCATCTCTGAATGCACAACACATCCAACCTGGAAGCAGATGGGCTACAGCAGCAGAAGACCACACCGAGTGCCACTCCTGTCAGCATAACAACAGGAAATTGAGGCTACAATTCACACAGACTCACCAACACTAGAAAGGAAGATGGAGAAATGTTGTATGTCTGATGAGTCTCCATTTCTGCTACGAAATTCGGATGGTAGGCTCAGAATTTGGTGTCAACAACATGAAAGCATGGATCCATCCTGGCTTGTATCAATGGTTCAGTTGTTGTTGTTGGTGGTGGTGTAATGGTGTGGGAGAGATTTTCTTGGCCCACTTTGGGCCCCTTAGTACCAACGTGGCAGTTTAACCACCACAGCCTACCTGAGTATTGTTGCTGACCATGCCCATCCCTTTATGACACACAGTGTAGCATCCTCTGATGCTACTTCCAGCAGGATAACGCTTCATGTCATAAATCATCTCAGACTGGTTTTTAAACATGACACTGAGTTCATTGTACTCAAATGGCCTCCACAGTCACCAGATCTCAATCCAACATGGGCAGCTTTGGGATGTGGTGGAACGGGAGGTTCTCATCATGGATGTGCAGCCGACAAATCTGCAGCAACTGTGTGATGCTGTCACGTTCATATGGAGCAAAATCTCTGAGGAATGTTTCCAGTTACGTATTGCTTGCCATAAAGGATTAAGACGATTCCTGAAGGCAAAAGGGGTCCAACCCGGATACAAGCAAGGTGTACTAATAAAGTGGCCGGTTATTGTATGTATGCCATCCTGTATAGAGTATTGTTCTGCAGTTACGTTGCAGGCAAAGACATTTG
Organism: Atherinomorus stipes; assembly: GCA_023101725.1. Lineage (NCBI taxonomy): Eukaryota > Metazoa > Chordata > Actinopteri > Atheriniformes > Atherinidae > Atherinomorus > Atherinomorus stipes. Next base: position 2,416 of record JALJCO010005568.1, read on the forward strand.
TGTGAGTATTTGTGTGCCTGTTAGTGAGAGCAGACCACTCGGCCTGCTTCTAACACCACGCTTCACATGCTTGAAAATATCTGCATCTGAGTGTGTGATCTTGTGTGTGTCTCTGTGTGTGTGTATATGTGATTGTGTCTGTATGTATGTGATGTGTACCTGTTTTTCTGTGAAGGACAGAGCTGTGATGAGAGTAAAATGACCATGGCTGGTGTCACATATTCAATAAAATAGTCATCTACACTCATAAAAAAAGCAAGGACACACACATCGCCCACAGACAACAATGAATTACTGCTCTGTTTGGTGACAACTGCAGCACCCTTCTAACCCACAGAACCCACAGACATTTTCAGTTTTATCAATGATCCCCACCAAATAAAAACCACCACAGTGTACATCTGACGATATATACAGTAAATATATATGTATATATATGTATCTATGTATATATATGTATTCTCATTCTCTTTACTTCTCCACATATAAAAGTGTTGCCCAACTATTGACCAAAAACTGAATGTAAATAAAATATGTGACTAATTAAATATGGAAAATGTGTTTTTTTTTTTTCATACTTTTTTTTCTAACGTAAGATGATTGTTTTGTTTTTTTTTTCTTAAATACTTTGTGTGTCCAGCTTTCCCTGTTATCCGAGTTGGGTTTTTTGGAGGCGTTCTCCTCTACATTGACCCCTGTGACGCCCCCTCAGCCATCACACATGGCATCAAGCCTTCAGAGTTACTCTGAATCCTGGAAGAAACCCTGCAGCTGGTGAGTGATTAAAGTCTGTTATAGAAAATGCATTTAAAATACCTTAAAGCAGAACTCGGTAACTTCAGCTCGGGGCTCCTAGTGGCGTCCTTTCACTGTCGTAAAGTTCAACCCCATACACCCCCACAGCACACAGACGGCTTCTACCTGTCTTTCCTCTATTTTGATCCATGGATATATTTTCTAAGCTTTTACTAGCTTGTTGATGCTACTTTGCTGCGTTGGTAGCAGCAGCTTGTCTCCCTCTGCTCAAAGCAAAGACCTGTTTTCTTTGAACAGGACATTTTACCGCGATTTTGCGGGTAAATATGCCGTGGATTATATTTTTCACGGGTGTTGGCGAGTAGCAGGTAAGAATACGAACTTTTATTTACTTTTGCGGACGTGACAAGTGATTATTGAGCCTGAAGCAGCATGCCTCACCCGGCGCCCAGGTCAGCGCAGCTACGTGAATCACTCTGGTCCAGCAAAGAGTTGGTTAAGAGAGCCAGGAGCCGTGTTTAGGTGGTGTGAAGCTAAAGAAATGTTTTTCTTTGAATTAGCGCTGGCATTAGTCTAGTTCAAATCAGAGCTGGAAGCAGCTCGGTAGATAGGGGACCTGAGTACCGTACAGCGGTTTTCTGTTGTCGCAAGTTCTGCTCGGGTCGGTGCAGGCTAAGTTGCATAGGGCTGCTCTCAGGCCACAGGCACCGGCGGGGGGAAACATTGAATCGCTCCGTAAACGCTTTGTTCAGCCCCAAGGGATTCCGAAAAGCATTTATTGAGGTAAAAAAGTTACTGAGTTTCCCTTTATAATGCAAGTAAAAGAATGTGTAGATGATCATTTTTATTGAAGCAGATGATGTAAACAGGTGAGTTGTAATAAGGATTTTGTACAAAAGCACCACTGTACCCAAAGAATGCTTTGAGAAAGACTCATTGACATAAATCTGCAGTTTTATCAGCAAATATGAGAATAATGTTTAACCTAATTAAATTCAATTTAAGTCTGAGTTAATAATGATCAAGGGAACGGACTGTGGAGGAAGAAATATGCAAATCCCTCCCCCCACAGTGTGTTTCCTTCATCATTACTAACTCGAACACGACTACATAAAGATTCAGCGATCATCAATAGTTGACATTGGTCACATGTTGTCTGTACATTTTAGTGGAAAATGAGCCGGGGAAACCCTCATGCTGGGTTTCCGGTCACCTCAACAATGGCTTCCATCTGCTACCCAGGACGTAAAAGCTGCTGAAAAGATGGTCTCAGTGTGCAGAATGGAGAGGGAGAACTTTACAGAGTTATACTGGCGGCACAGATGGATTCAAAGATAAAAACACTGCAGCACTGCTTTGCTTTTTATCAGCTGTATCGTAACTAGTCTCTCTTAGGTTGTGATTATCAGTTTTATCTTTGAGTTTTCAGAGATGGGGGGTGATGTTAAGTTAGCTACAAGGTGCAGTATAGCACAGAATGCATTTTTAAGTCTCACGTACATCTCTGAAATTATGCATGCACACTACTAGCTTATACACACACTTTAAATACGCTTTCACTTTCACACATGAGCAAAATGTTGCATATAAGCTAATGAAAATTCACACAAACATACTACTAAAACCCCACACGCATACAAGTCACCCTACACTCATTTGAACCAGTAACAGCAGTCCTGTATGTGAGAGGTTATACGTACCTGACACGGGAAAAAAACAGAGCACTGATGAAATGAATATGAAATGAAAAATACTTTATTTATCCCAGAAGGGAAATTGAAATTGACAAATAACTTTGTATTATTTATATTTATATATATTATATATGGATTTATTATTTATATATTTATCTTTTTACATTTTATAACAAAAAAAAAAACAACTACAACAAACAAACAAAACAAAAAAAAAAAAAAAAACAAAGAGGCACATACAGTTTCCAACAGTGGTGACACAGCAGAAAAACTAAATATTCACATAAATGTGTTCCCCGAAGCTGCAAACATGCCTGTTAACTTGGTCTGTAAGACCCCGAGGGGTCACTGTGGATCCTTCACCCGGCTCAGAGACCTACCAAGATTCAAACTGCACGCAATGAAAACTTAAAGTGAATGCAAGAATATAAGGGATTAATTTGATTTTATCAATGATGAAAAATAATGGAAAACCAAGTTTCATTTCTCTTTTTTTATAGAGTGAATGAATTAGAAATTGCACATATTTAACAAATGTGTGTATTGCAGGATTGCCAGTCTTAAACTACGTTTCCTAAAACATCATTCTTCTTCTTTTTTTTTTACATTTATTGACCAACTTTATACAATTTTTTTTATAATACACAGACTAAACGATCCACAACGTAACTTTTAGAGCTTAAAATTATGCGTTTCCGGTTCATTTTGATGGCACACATTCATTATGCGCATTTTTGAGCTATCACTGCCCAGAGCCCACTGTCCCAGGCTCAGAAACTGCAATATGCGAGATTCCCATCTGGGGACACCACTGTGACGTTGCAGCAGACTATTGGTTGCAGCACCGTGTCACTTACTAGCAAACGGATATAAACCAGATAGGAACGCAGCGGGTGTTTTGAACGCGCATCATGTCGGATTCAGTAAAGAAACTTAAGGAAACATTACCGGAGCAAGAGAGGAAAAGAAAGAGAAGAAGGGACAGAACAAGAGTCAAGATAAGACTGTCTTTTACTGGCTGGAGTGAATCACAGTGCAGGTATGATGAAGATGGAGGCCAGTTTAGCCGTCAGTAGGAAACTGTGAAAACTGCTAAAAGGTCTTTAACAGAGGGTCAGAGGTACAGTACATAATTAATTTCCTTTCTCTGTCTTTATAAAGGAGTGATGATATAACAGTTAAAAACTAGTTTATGTTGTTGGCATTACTTTATATGGCAATACTCCAAAGAAAAAACTGCATTTTTTACAGCGGAGTATTGTTTTGTGTCAGACCTCACTTCCTCAGTAATACAGTTGGGTCCGGTGATGATATGGAGCTTTGCCGGAGACCACGTTGACTTCATTTTGATTGGCTACACCTTATTTGGCTATGACCTTATTTGGAGAATCTAGGTCAAGTTGCGGTCGGACTTTGCTGAGAGCTAACTGCTAGCAACATGGGCACTTCAGACAGTGAGCTACGTTTATCAGACAAGACAGCATTTAGAAAATAAATAAACTTACAGGTAATGACAAGGTTGTGGCCCCCTCCCTCAGTGTTGCTGCAGAAGTTTTCTTTTAAATCCATTTGTTTTTTTTTTTGAAAAATCAGACCTGACTGCAGAGAAGTTACCACTAGCTCCATACACGAAGCTGAATCAGACAGGGAGGAGGGGGGGAGCAGGCGGTGCATAGACCGTTAGGAGAGAGAGAGGGGGGCGCTGTTTACTTGATAGTGTGCTCTTGTTGGAGCAATTAAATTACGTAGAATGATAGAACTACTTAGAATGATAGAACTACGTAGAATGATAGCCTGCTGTCTGATTCAACTGTTTCTGAGCAGAGAGACAAAGCTGACAGACCATAAACAGGAACTTTGATTCTCACTCTGGACATTCACATGGCCTCATCAGTGCACAACAGATCATATTATACCCCCCAAAACCCCAGAATGATGAAATTTGATGTCATGGCACCTTTAAGGCAAAACAACAACAAAACATTGAAAACATAACAGAATATAAAAAAAAGATCAAAATTAGGGTAAGTTATGTCATTCCCTTCATATATACATCTAAATATATTTCGTATAAGCTTACTCATATGTATATGTCAGAGATGTTGATAAGTCTTTGACCTCAAGTCCAGTCAAGTCTAAAGTCACTTTAAGTTGTAATGAGTAATGTGAACTGGAATGACTGTGGTCTGGTCTGCTTGAAGGACTCCATTATAATATCCAAGAATTAAAAATCTGCACTCACCCTTACCTCCCAGCAGCCTGTAACTGCACTGATCTTTAGCTTTACATGAGAAATACTCTGTCCCTCTCCTCTGGAAGATCTCTTTGCTGTTTAAAGAAAACCTGGAGATCAACATGGACATTTATTCAGACTACCGCAGTAGATATGCTCTAACTTATCTAGTTTTTAATGTGTACAAAAATCCTTCTGGACCAACAGAAAATTTTTCAAAAACTAATCCTGCCGTTCATATAATTTTTTGTCTGAATGTGGAGAGGAGACCAATACACTGCACCTTGCTGCAGCTGTGCTGCAGGTTATAAATGTCTTCTGCTGTAAGACACATGACAGCTTGTAGTCAAATTCTCACTAAGCTCATAATGAGCCGTTAATAATTTCACTCATGTGTATTGCAACAGGTTAACATGTGACCTGCAGGACAGGTGTCCACAGCTGGTGATCCTGCACTAGAGCTAAAATCTTTTAACGCTTAATATAGTGCAACATTTCTACATCTTCTATTGTCCAGTGTTGGTGAGTCTGTGTGAATTATAGCCTCAGATTCCTGTTCTTAGCTGACCTGAGCGGCACCCGGTGTGGTCTTCTGCTGCTGCTTAGCCCATCTGCATCCAGGTTGGACGTGTTGGGTGTTCAGAGATGCTATTCTGCATGTCTTGGTTGGAACCAGTGCTTATCTGACTTCCTGTTGTCTTTTTATCATCTCCAACCAGTCTGGCCATTCTCCTCTGACCTCTGGCATCATCAAGGCATTTGGGCCCACAGAACTGTTGCTCACTGGATAGTCTTTTTTTTTTGGATCATTCTCTGTAAACCCTAGAGATGGTCGTGCGTGAAAATCCCAGTAGATCAGCAGTTTCTGAAATACTCAGACCAGCCCGTCTGGCACCAACAGCCATGCCACGTTCAAAGTCACTTAAATCTCCTTTCTTGCCCATTCTGATGCTCAGTTTGAACTGCAGCAGATCATCTTGACCATGTCTACATGCCTAAATGTGTTGAGTTGCTGCCATGTGATTGGCTGATTAGACATGAACAGTTGGACAGGTGTACCTTATAAAGTGGCCGGTGTGTGTAGCCTGGTCATTTTTCTGGGTAGGTGTACTAAAATATCTGATAAGACCTTTCCAGTGAAGTCATCCACAAATTTGAACATGAAATTTTCACAGCACACCGTATTTCTTCAGATATTTGACTACTTCTTTCCCATTTTTGTTATAGAATTCTTTACAGGCTAAAAACTGTAAAAAAAAAAAAAAAAAAGAGTTTGGATTTGTCACATCTATGAAAGGATACATAAATTCCTACATAATGTTTATTGCTGGTATTGTACTGTTATCAAACACATTAAAATTATTATTTGTCTCATTTTATTCCACTAAATTTGGAAGAATAGTGTCTTTGAGCAGTACTTACATTGATGCCAGTTCTCTCTTGAATCTTGTCCAGACATGAATCTTACTCACATTTCATACCTTGGCCTGAGACAGAGGACAAATATATCTCTCGGTACGTCTCTGCCTCTTTTCTACTGTATTTAAATCACCACTCGAGATAGATGGCCTCTCTGACCCTCAGTCTTGTCCCCACTTCCTGTTTTTATGCCTGGTCAGGTAAATAGGGAGGTGTCATTACCGCTCAAGTATCTTTAGTCCTTGTAACAGTCCCCTTACCACAGTGGCAAGACCCAGTAGAACCCCACCAGATGTCTGGACTGCTGTGTGAGCATGTGTAGAGTGTGTGTCTGGGCGTGTGTGTTGGAGTGTATGTAAGTGGAAGAGAGAGACAGATGCTTGCTGTCTGGTCTCTTACCAAGTGCAATGCTCCTCAGGTCCGCAGTGCTAATAGAGCTCACAAGAACAGAGGATATGAAAGGACACCTCATTACTCATAACAGCCATATTTTATTCAACTGCCAAAGACCGGATAGAGTGCCTGTTTTTTGTTGTTGTTGTTGTTGTTTTACTGGAAAATTCAACATCAGCAGGTCGGGTTCGGATTTGATGGGAAGATATCCATCATTGATAATCATCCTTACGGGTTTCGGGCTGCACCGGTTTGAAATATTTTACCCATGAGTAGAAACAGCTTACCTGTGTGTTTAATGCATGAAAACAACTTTAAATTTCCTTTTCTTACAGATAAGACATAGAACCCCAGGAGGGCTCAAATGTTACTATGAAGCAGGGGCGCCCGCGGAAATTTTTCTAGGGGTGGCCACAGGGTGGCCAGAGAGAAAAAATAGCAGGGTGGCCAAGGGTTATTAAAGGATAAGTTTTGTTTCTTCCAACCTGGACTTTATTTCTGGAATTTATACAGAGTAGCCTTACGTGCATTTACTAATCAGTAACATTTCTGCATCACTCTGACTCCTTTGGACACTATTTATATTAGTCGTATATCCATGTAATGGCAGTGAAGGGGGCAGAATGAATGGGCCTCTGGCATTATCTGCAGCAAACTTCCTTAATTTCAACAATACACTGTAAAAACTCAAATCTTACCAAGTATATTTTTCTAATTTCTGCTCAAAATTTCTCATCACACTCAAAATAAGACAAAACCACCTAAAGAGAAACATTTCAGTGAGATATAGGAACTTGTTTTAAAACAAATGCATCTTATTTCAAAAATATTATAAGAAAATTTCACTTGTTCCATTGGCAGAATTTTTTTTTTTTTTCTTGGCTTATTACAAGCAAAATAAAATCTTGTGGGTTTTTTTTGTTTGTTTGTTTTTTACTTATTTTAAGAGTGGCTAGGACTTTTCTTTGCTGTTTAGTGTGTGTGTCTCAAACAAATGACTTCACAAAACTTCTCTATGACGACCTCACTCACACTGAACACCAGAGCTGAAGACGCCTCAATTGTAATATGAACAAACTAAATGGGGGTAGCGTGGTGTCGGCCCAATGAGGGCCGGGTAACTAGGTGTTGATGTGAAAGGGGCATTAGAAACTGGTTGGGGCAGTTCTGGGTGGCACCTTCCTGGATAAACTTGCATAAGAAAGGCTGAGTTGATTAGGCGTAACAGACCTGTGGGGGACTATGGCTAAACACCAATGGCAGAAAGTGGTAGGTCTAGTGTAATATTTTTATTCATTTTATTTTTATTAGCCTACACTGAAAGAAATAACTCATAAGATTTACTTAAAAAAATTATTGTAAGTATTTGCACGCAATTTATTTAAGTAAAATTTGTCCTGCAACATTAAGTAACACTCACTTGCCAGTATCAAGTAAATTTAGCTTAACATAAAACATTACCGTTGTGAAAATATTAAGTAACATTTACTTGATTACATCCAAGTTTTAAGGTATGTTTGTTAAACAAATTAAGTAAAATCTACTTGCTTTTCATTGGCAGGAACATCATTTTACTCAATATTTTAAGTAAATTTTACATATCTGTAGTATTTGCTATTATTAAATAATTAAGTAAATATTATCTTTTTGCAGTTGACATTCTAAATTTACTTGGTTGAAATACATTACACTACTAACTAAAATTAGGTAATCATTACCAGTTTTCTTTTGATAAATGTTACCAAATGAATTTAACCAATACTCATTTAATATATACTCATCATCACATATCACACAACTAAATTACAATGCAATTAAACTGTTTATTTTTCATTTTTAAAGTTTAACAAACAGTCAGACATTGCTATTACCCTTCTGACGTTAAAAAACACTACACACAGAACAGTGCAACTTCAACATTGAAATGAGTCCTTTAGACAAGTGCACCCTTAAGAATGCAATTAAAACATTAGGGATAAAATCCACAGAATCAATTACAAATTACTACAAAACAGCTTATGGTGTCTTACCATTTCAAGTTAAAGAATACAATCTTTACTGTAGACACTGTAATTAACAGATACCTTATCTGACAAAAAATGAACAACATTTATGAAGGCTTCCAAAATTTCTTATTCAAAAACACTTGACTCTAAAGATAGACTTACAAAACACAAGACGTTTCGGTGTTCATCCAAACAACTTCCTCAGTTGTTGGAAGGTGTTTGAGGAACTGAGGAAGGTGTTTGGATGAACACTGAAATGTCTTGTGTTTCTTAAGTCTGTCTTTAAAGTCCAGTGTTTTTAAATAACATTTTTTGGAAGCCTTTCATTTGGACGAATGAATCGTCACCAATATTTATGACATGCAACCTTCCACTCATAAACTAAGATGAACTAGAACTCGGTGCCAATTATTGGCATTTCTTCACAAGGGTACTTGCATAAAAAAAGATGAAATAGAACTCAGTGCAAATTGTTGGCATTTCTTCACGAAGGTAATTGTATAAACCAAAATGATCTAGAACTCAGTACCAATTATTGGCATTTCTTCACGAGGATACTTGCATGATGCCACATTTTTCTCACATTTCTGTCATGCATTTAGGAAAGCAACTTCAGCTTCAAGGTATTTACTTTTGGGGACAGTTTGAGTCCATCCAGCTCCAGAAAGAGTTTTTGAAAGACTTCAAAAGTGTGGCGCAAAGTGGTAGGGTATGCCAAGTTTAGGGCATATATCAGTCCCATGAGCATTGAGCAAGCTTTCGCAGTACTTGCGCATCCTGGCAAAATCTCATGGCCTTCGACGAGGATGGAGACATCGACTGGCTCCTCATCAGCACCATGGACAACAAGTATTTTCAGGATGTGGTTACTGACATCACTCCAACTGTCCTCCTGCATACAATGTACAAAAAAGAAGAGTATTATTGAGAACCAAATAAAAAAACTGCATTCAGAGTGATTTCACTATCACTAGAATGTATCTGATCCTTTGGGCACTTTTACACCAGCCTTTTTGTTTCGAATCGGAGTCTATTTGCTTAGACAGTCCGCTTTGTCTAGGGCAGGGGTCGGCAACCCGCGGCTCCGGAGCCGCATGCGGCTCTTTCGTCCCTCTGTTGCGGCTCCCTGGCATTGGAAAATGAATTAATGACTATTCTACTAAAGTGTATTGTATTTTGGTTGGTTCACTTTAATAATGTGATTCTAAAAGATCAAGACAAATGTCCCCTTGAGAGACAATAAAGTTTCTTATCTTATTCTAAATTTGAGGATTATGATGATCCTTCTGAGGGATTCATGTACAGTTGCGCACTTTTCCTGAGTTCTCCGAGCACTGCAAATGCAGCACGTGAAATAAAATCCAACTCAACTATTAAAATAAAGACATAATTTATATTTTACCATTTTTGCAAAGCAGCCCGTTGAGTGTCAGGTGCAACGAGCAGGTAACTGCAGTAAAACGCTGAGTAACTGTCCACTTTTACGCAGCCAATCAGTGTTAATAACTGCACTTCATGCTCACGTGCCGCTATTGTGCAGCATAGCATGATACAGCCCTATTGAATCAGCAATCACGGAATTAAACATTAAAAACGGAATTAATTGCAAACAAAGAATATCACTGAGTGTGGACGTGCCGCGGAGCGCTGAACTTTCCTCCTGGCGCACTATCCCACGAACGCCTCACAGCGGAGCGTCTCTGTTGTGCTGTTGCTGCAGTTCTGGCATTTAAAGTGAATAATAAACGAGCAAAAGCTTATTTGTCCACTCCGACCCTGTCATGATGCGCTTTGATCACTTCTCCAGCCAGGTAGGCCGACGATAGAGAAGAAAAGTGTCTGATGCACTGAGCATGTTCGGCGCTGCGTGGGCAGATTCATTTGTTTTCACTGCTGACCAGATTATTTTGCGTAGCTATGTTCATATTTTGTGAAACAGTAATTTCATTTTTCGGGTAGACCGCTTACTGCACGCGCCAGTAAAAGGATGACGGCACAGACAGGACAGCGTGTTTGGTTTGCTGCTGGTAGATTATTAAAGCTGCGTCTTTTCCCATCCTACATAAATACAACAACTAAAATAGATTTTTTTTTTTCTTAAAAAAAGTGACCTTCAACCGGACGTCTTTTCTTTTTTTAGTTTAAAATGTTTTTGTTTTTGCTGGATGCAGAAATGTAATTTCGTTTTCTCGTTTTTATGTTAAATGCAACACATTTAACGTTAAAGTTTTATTTAATTATCAATGTTAAAAGTCAGTTGATGCTCAGTGTTTTCTTTATTGTAGGAAACGGGTCTAAAAGGCTGTTTGGCTGAAACAGGTTGCCGACCGGCTTATTTAAGACTTTTACATTTTGCGGCTCCAGACAGATTTGTTTTTTCGTTTTTTTTTGGTCCAATATGGCTCTTTGAACATTTTGGGTTGCCGACCCCTGGTTTAGGGTATTGTGAATGCATAAATGGACTCTGATTCAGACCAAACAAGTGGACTGGGTCCGCTTACAAACGCAAATCTCGGTCCTCTTAAGTGGACCAAATTCAGGAAGTGGTCTACAAAACTGCCGGTTCCTGCATTGCTCCACCATGGCATTGTGGATTAATGTTCTGGTTTCTACTACAAATATTGGGCACTATTGGTAAATGCTACCAGAACAAACACACTTATAGGACATTGTTACAAATGGCTGATGGTCAAACGTGGAGTGATGACAAAGTGAAAATTTTAATTGATATATGGTCAAAAGATAACATCCAAGTTCCTTGCAGTTTCCAAAGTTGCAGAAGTTGTTCAAAGCTGTAAAATGAAAGCTCTGGGATATGCCCGGACAACAGACCTGACCAAAAGTAAAAAAGAATCTACGTCAACATTCTATAAAAATATGATATGCTTGGAAGAAGTGGCAGCTCAGGCGACAAGAGTCTGGTTCGTTTGATTTAAGTACAGCAAGAAAGCCAACTCGGTCAGGAGAACACCCCCACCCACCAACTGAGCCGAGTCCCCAATCAGACCAAGTCTAGCAGACTATTGTGTTGTGAATGCACAGTTACGGTGCGTTCAGACCAAACAGGATTTGGGCATCAGGTTTACAGGAGTTGGAAAATCTGAACTTTGGTGTCTTGACGTGGGAAGTTAACCAATCAGTGACTCAGTGTCGTGAGACAGAGACACATTTTCTGACATGACAGGAAACACCAAGAAGAACCCGGGAATCTCTTCACTCTATGATGACAATGGAGGATAAACTGTGATTTGCGGCTGTTCCCAGGTTTCTGAATGGTGGGTTGATGACCTGCTATGCCGATGTGGAACAGCAGGTCATTATCCTGGACCGGATCAGACCAAAGTTGAAAGCGCGAATAGTCAGCACACAGCTGCTCAAGTAAATGGTGAAACTCAAACTCAGAATGCCTCTCTGAATTATCTGGTAAACCAAGACACAGCGCTAAGATGCCCTACGACCACGTTCCCTACCTTTATTTATCAAATAAAGCCAAGCCACTCAATTGCATCCACCATTTTTCAAACAGAATAGAAACTCTGCCCTTGACACTGAAAAACTAAAGTGATCTTGTAAGCTCTGAATTTGCCGTTCATATTAATCTTATATTGAGTGGGCAAGTACAATGCTGGCTGCCATGTCATGTCGCCATGTTTATACATCCAGTGGCAGCTTGACTGTAAGAAACCACAAAAACTCACAGTAGACACTGAAGCTGTAATGCAGTGAAAAGGAATAAAGCATTAAACTGCTGCATTCAATTGCGGTCAGGCAGACAGCCGTCAGTAACAAAGCAGATGTAATTTTAGTTATAGAAGCCAAGAGAAAGACGGTACAAATGTGGGCCAAGGAAAAAAATACAATATTCACCATGACAACGTATCTGAGATGGGAACTGGAGTCTCTGTAACTTGGACAAGAGATACTATTTTGATAACTTTTGACTTAATTTTGACATTTTGCAATGGCTAATTTGTGAAAACATGGCAGAGAGGCAACAAAGGCATCCGCGTGGACAGTTCTCTTGCGATTGTTCCCTCTTTAAAAATAACAAAGTAGACATTTAGACCCATTTTGGATATTTTTTAAGATGCTGGGGTATGTCTATAATACTGTGATAAAAATAACAACAGTGATCATTTTAGTCACAATAACCGTGATATGAAATTTTCATATCCTTAAATCCCTGCTTGTGATATACAACTGCATTGCTAGATGGGAGTTATTCCCGGCAAAATGTCCCTTTAAATTAACCTATGTCATTAATCATGAAAATCATACTATACCAAGCAGTCTTCAAAAGTTCCTCTTGCTTCTCGCCAAGGTACAGTATAAGGCTGCGGATAACGGTTTCCCGCCTCATCTCAATGCTCTGTTTCTGTGAATAGATTAAGAACATGAACATAACCATTATACATACACAATCAACTGTCCAGTGAAAACACAAGTACATGTGTTTGCTCTTGTGTTTTAAGGACATGAACCGAGAGCATGTGAGTGAAGTATGAGGCTTGCGCAGTATATGTGTTAGGGGTGTAACGAATCATGTAGTTAATCAATGTATTAATTTCTATCCCAACAATCCAACCACATTGATCTGTGCTCGGAAAATTGTTCATAAAAAAACGACATGCTCGTCTAAAATCTTAAAAGATAATTCATCGATTATATCGATATTAGGAAATAACGCATTGAAGCACTTTTTTTAATGAGTTTTCTGTTAGCACTTTTAAAGATAAGTTAAACGTGACTCTATTAAGTCTGTCTGTGACATCATGACCATGTGCAAGCAGCGCTGACATCAAAACAGCTTGGTGGATGGAGGAGGAGAAGTCACAGAGCCAGAGATTATTGACAACTAGGTAGGTAATGTCGGCCAAAGCCTCGGGCCTCATCAGCATTTTAAGTCAGAGTGCAAAATCTCTGCTGGGGCTAAGAACAACACAGCCAGTTTATGCAGACACATGCAGCCAGATCATGTTGATCAGCTGATATTTTTGGAGAAAAAAAACTGCAGTGACTTTTCTAGTATTTGGTACCTAGTGCTCTGCTGTTTCTTTATTATAATGACAGTAGCAGGTTTAAATCACCACCCATTCAACCTGAAGCCATGTCAGTAGCATTTATCTTTTTATATTAATGTTCTATTTGTAAAATTTAATGTTGAAAAACAGCAGTGGAAGCAGCAAGTAAATCTACTTTTGATTCGCCCTGAAGAGATGTTGGTTGCACTTCACTTTATGTTAAAGTTGTACTATTTTTATTGTAAAAAACAGCCGTGGAAGCAGAAGGTAAACCTACCCTTAAAATATTTATTGCACTTACTGTACTTAAATTTAGAAAGATAAATTATTTAAAATAATAGCAGAAAAGGTCAACCACCTGTTGATTCAATCTGGAGCATTTGTTTAACTTAAAATTGTTTAACACATTTTCGTTTACATGTTTGTTTATGCCCATATTCATTTAATTTATACCAGAGTCCCTTAAGAGAAACAATGATCGAAGGAGCTTTACCAACACTGTAAGTATGCAGGTAATTATCTCACAGTCACAATTGTTACATTTTTGGCTAAAGATGTACTGAATTGATTTCAAGTTGGATCGTATCGTTCTAAATGAACTAAAATCATCATAGAATCAAATCAGAAACCATGAATCGTGATATGCATTGAACTGTTCAAATGAATCGCTACACCCCTAATATGAATAAATGTGTCTCTGAGTGAGAAAAGAAGTAGGCCCATCTCATTGTTAAACATATGAACAAGCAAAACAAGCACACCTCACTCAGTTTGTCCAGGAGTGGCCTCATCTTGAGCCCCACGACACCTCCCCTGGTTTTCATCAGGGTAACAAGATTTGGTGTGTATTCGTCAAGTTTGTGCATGAAGGTTTGTTCCAGGGGAATGGTAGTTATTCTCCTGAATTCCTCCTTGATCTGAATGAAAAAAACCAAACAAACAAAACATTCACAAGTACATTAATATTTTCATGTAAATTTGTGTTTAAAAATTAAATTAGATTACTAAAAATGTATTCATTAATTATTGTTACAGCTCAACAAAGCGAATGAAATGTTAAAGGCTTTATAGATTCACCTACTGTACCTCAGCTTCACAAAACAAAGCAGGCCATCGCTCTTTGAAGTCAGCAGCAGCCGGACTATCACTCACAACCTCGAGTCTTCGATAGGAAAATGTGTTGGCCATTTTTTCTTTGATTAATTTAGCGTTGCCCTTCTTCTTAACCTCGTTAAGGAGCTCCTGTCTGTCCCTCTCCAGACTGTCGTTGGTTTCTCCACTTGGATGTGGAGGAAGGAAGTTCACCTCGGCTCTCTTTGGTTTCTTGCATTTTTTTTTTGCAGGATATCTCTCGCCAGGCGCCTTCCTTTTCAAGGAGTTGATGTGAAGCTCAGGACAAGGGACATTGTGCCTTTTCAGTTTACATCGATAATTGGCCATCTTCATTTTGAGACGTTGCTGCCACCCATATGTGCCTGGATATGAGGTTCAGAGCTCCCTCAAGCATGGGTGCTTGTTTAGAAGAGCTTCCACAACTTCAAGTTGTTGAAGAGCACTGGGATAGGCTTGGTAGTGGTAGATTGCTTCTGCTAGTTTCTCTAGTATGTCAGAGTAGATACTTGGATTTTGAAGGAGTGAGCCATCACGTTCATAAGCTTGATTTCCAGCTTCAAGAATCATTTCGGCACCATATGAAAAGGTGGGGATCACAAACTTGGTTGGCCATGGCTCTGATCGATACTCCGCTGACGGTTGTAAAATAATGGTGTCAGATGAGCTAGCTGAGGAACTACCATCTTGAGTAGACAGATCCAGCGGCACTGGCGTGGAGGAAGCTGAAGGCTCACTGATAGGAGTGAATGTCAAAGTAACAGAAGGTTCTGTTTGAACTGGTTTGATTGTGTCCTTGTCATTAACCACATCAGTTGATGTTAGTGTGAAGAACTGATTATTGAAATCTTTGTCCATATGCATGAGAGTATAACTCCCTTCAAGTTGAAAATGATTCTGCACTGCTGCCAAAAGTTCGTCAACAGTGCTAGGAATTCCATCTGGAAGGGTTAACTTGTGAACTTGTGTCTCTTCAATAACAACACGTAGTTGAGTTGGCGCAGACATGATCTTAGTCTTGGGCAAGCAGAACTGTAAGACAGAGAAAAGGACATGGTGTGATAAAACTACAAATAATAACAAAATACTAAAAAACAAACTTTATTTCCACACCATGATTAATGCATGCCCCACACAAATCAAAGTATAAAACTAATGTATCCAAGTTCTTATTCCATGGCAAGATTTTTTAAAAGGATAATCTAGGAAACTTCAACTGTCACTTTAGTCTTCTTAAGATGCTTCTGAAGAAGACTGAAGTGACAGTCGAAATATGCCAAGGTAAAACTACAACTCCTTTTAAAAAAACCTTGCCATAAAAAAAAGAAAATTTTGATAAATGGAATTACAGAAGACAAGATTAACCAAATTACGCTATCAAATTAATGTTTTCACAAAAGAGGAAATCATTTTTGAAAAAATAATTTTGATACAATGAAACATTGTCTGATATAATGCAATTAATCAAAATTTGATCGTGATTTCGATTTTTTCTTTTTTTTTTTTTTTTTTTTTTTTTTTTTTTTTTTTTTTTTTTTTTTTACTTGTCCTGTCCAGCATTGAAGCAAGCAGAATGGAAATCTGATTGCTTTATTCTGTTAAACAGTTTTGCTTTATCAAGCGGAGCTTTATGAACATAAGGCTCCACTTGATATCATGTTTATTCATTTTATTTCTTTATTTAAACATTTGTCTATTACACCATTCCATTTCATACTGCTGGGCCTGACAAGGGAGAAATGAAAGTGAATAGAGGTAATGATAGAAAGTGAAACAGAGAGAGAGGAGTAAGGAAGAGGAGAGAGAGAGAAGAGAAAACATGAATCCACTTACACAGTTCACTGGTACATCTGTACCGCGATCCCTAAACAACCAAGGTCTCTGTTGGAAAACAAAACAAGCAATCCCCTACAGGAGTACCTGCAGGTGGCTTAAATATCCTCAGATCATACAAACACACGCAGAACTACGCAGAGAAGAGGTACAACCTAGTCAGCGCAATGGGAAGTAGAGAAGAGGTACAACCTAGTCATCGCAATGGGAAGTAAAGAAGAGGTACGACCTAGTCATCGCAATGGGAAGCAGTGTCACAGTGTCAACATGCATAATAAAGGGTGCTCCGTGGTGATACAGTCATGCAGATGCAGCCTCGTCTCTGCAAGGAGGAGGAAGCCCGCAAGGCTCGCGACCCAGGCCCCCAGCAGCCACCCAGAGGCCCAGATCCCAGCTACCCCCCCCAAAGAGCGGACATGCATCCCCCGAAGGGGCGGCAACGGCCCCAGCCGGAGCCCCCGCAGTCTGGAGGCCCAGGCCCCAGCGGACCAAGACCAGCAGCTGCCGACCCCACCGGGCGCCGGGCGTCCCCGGAGCGGAGACAGCGCCGGGCCCAGGGCCCAAGCGCCCAGGAGCAGCCACCCCCCCCCCCCGGACCCGGGCGGCCCAACGAGAAACCCAGGAGGACCGGACCCCCCAGACGACGCCCCCCAGGGCAGGCCAGCCCCACCCCAAAGTCCCTGATACACCTGACACCAGGGCGCCACCACCTCTCCCACCCCCTACCCCGCCACCACGCTCACACACACACTCCCCACACACCTACCCCAACACTGGGGCTGAAAGATATACCGTCACCGCCCCCACATCGAGACACAGGCACCCAAGACATCAATACCGCAAGAGCAGCCGCATACAAGATACAGATCCCCCCTGCGCCCGCCCCGCA
>JALJCO010005569.1:0-26461 GCA_023101725.1 Atherinomorus stipes
AGAGCCGATAAAAAACACAGTGAAGTAAAGACAGCTTCCAAGAGACTTTTCATCCCTCTTTAAGAGACCAAACTGAAGTGTGGTTGTATTGTTTATGTGTGCCATGGGAAACTTGGTGGAAGACAATCAACTTGTCTGCAGAACATGCAGAAAGAAAATTGCTTCTTGACCACCATCCACCACTTCAGAGTAAAGTAAGTTAGAGGCCCTGTACCTGATTTTATTTTAATCTCTTTTCAGAGAAATGCTTTCTATACGGTATAATGTGTGTTAAAAGAGGTAATTTCATAAAAATAAATCACTCATTGATTGCGTATATGCATGAACCCAGGCCTTTTTAGTTTAGGTTTCTAAGGATGGCGTGATGCTCTCTTCATGCCACTGCGGTTCATTCTACATAAGTTTCAGTTTCCTATCAGCCACTCACAGCGTTTCCTAACGAGAAGCGCCCCTCCTCTCTCGCGTGCACGGCAGCACTTGTAAACAGAACCGCATGGCGTCTACCGAAGGGAAAGTGGCGATACCTCAGCAAAACAGACTGTAAGCATCAAAACTGAGGAGGAGAGATGCTTGAAATGCAGGAGAGACCAAAGAAGGAATAAAGTTTGTGTTCTCGGTGGATTGTACTGAAGGTAGAGAGCAGCCGGACGCCTCGGACTGAATGTGGACTGAAAGTCCGCCTGGACAGGTATTTTTTCAATAACTTTCTTCTCAGTAACATTTACATCCTCGGGTGCTGGTGCTTCCTCTGCTGGTCTACCATATGTAATCATGATATTTACAACGTAACACGACAAAGCTTTACATCACTGCTTCTTGAAGGGGCTGGTTAGAAACTTTATCAGGCTGTCATGTTGTAATATCGCCTATAACATCATAACTCGTCATAACTGTGCATCTGTTTACATAACTGTAGTTATAGTTAACTATCGGTTATGATAGAAAATGTCATTTAGCTGATCTGCAGCCATTTACTGCAACCAAAACAGTAATTTCACTGGAAGATGCTAGTTTTCTCTGGAGAGTTTCTTTGTGCACGAGTATGTCATTTCGTGCATGTTGAGTGGAAGGAGAGAAAAACGAGAGCAGGAGGGTTTCTCACTGGGAGAAACAGTTAGGGACGGGGCTTACAGTTCAAACTACACTGTTCACCTCGCTCACAATTCGCAAATGTGAAAAATCAGGTATAGCGCCTTTAATTTCAGCGCACTGGGGAATTGAGAATAATGGAAACCGCCATGGTTGCAGTTTTCTTTTCAAAAATGTAAACTGAATGTTTCAGTGTTACCTGCCTTGGAAAAATAAAACCTTAGACACTTGCAAACGATTAAATTACAGTACATCATATATCAATATATTTTCATACGCAGCAAATTAGAAAAATGTAAAAAATGTTTTACAAGTTTCACACTGATGTCTATTGTTGGTCATGAGGATTTCTCAGTTATTAAGATTTTGCCATCACATTATCTCCTGTAAACTTATTATTGTTCATGCAAAATGTGCATGGGGTCATCACTCAAACTCACTGGCCACTTTATTGGGTAGTTACTTCTTAACAAAAATATACAACCAGACAATTACATTGTGGCAACTCAGTGCATTTAGTCATGTAGACATGGTCAAGATGACTTGCTGAAATTCAAACTGAGCATCAGAATGAGGAAGGAAGGGGATTCAAGTGACCTTTAATGTGGCATAGTTGTTGGTGCCAGGCAGGCGATCTCTAGGGTTTACAGAGAATGGTCTGGCGAAGAGAGAATATCCAGTGAGCAGCAGTTGTCTGGACCAAAATGTCTTGCTGATGTCAGAAGTCAGAGGAGAAAGGGCACACTGGGTGGAAATTATAGAAAGGCAATAGTTGCTACTGGTAACAACAACTACAGTAAGGTATGGAGAATAGCATCTCTAAAGCACCAAACTTGAAGCAAATGGGCTACAGCTGCAGAAGACCACACCGGGTGCTACTCATGTCAGGTAAGAACAGGAAACTGAGGGTATGTTACACTCACCAAAACTGGACAATAGAAGGTGGAAAAATGTTTCCTGGTCTGATGATTCTCTATTTCATCTCTACATTCAGATGGTCAGAATTTAGCATAGAAAACATGAAAGCATGAATCCATCCTGCTTTGTATAAACAGTTCAGTGTAATGGGGCAGGAGATATTTTCTTGGCACGCTTTGGGTCCCTTAGTACCAACAGAGCATAGTTTAAATGCCACAGCCTATTTGAGGATCATTGCTTCCTGCAGGATAATGCACCATGTCAAAAAGCTCAAATCATCTCCAACTGCTTTCTTCAACATGGCGATGGGTTCACTGTACTCCAGTGACCTCCACAGTCACCAGATCTCAATCCAATAGAAAACCTTTGGGATGTGGTGGAACTGGAGATTCTCATCATGGATGTGCAGCTGAAAAATCTGCAGTAACTGTCTGATGCTATCATGTCAACATGGAGCAGAATCTCTAAGGAATATTTCCAACACTGTGTTGGATCTCTGATATGAAGATTTAAGGCTATTCTGAAGGGGTCTAACCCGGTGCTAGCAACATGTATCTAATAAAGTGGCTGGTGAGTACCAAATCCTAAACGGAAGTGTGTTTGTGTGTTGTTGTGTGCACGATTATCAGCATAAAGCTAGGTTAGAAATAAAGAATGAACATATGACTGAACTGTTATGAGACTTGACTGAAGAGCAGGGGTTAAAAATGATGAAACTTTGTGAAACGGATGTCTTTGGATAACCCGACTCCGCCAGATTGATTTGCTCCCAGATATCCATCTGGGAATCATCCGTTAGAGTAGTTTTGGGAAGGAGCCAAAATACTGGTTAGTTTATTGGATAAGGCATCTGTCTAACACCACCTATGTTGGCGATAGACATAGAATTTTAAAAAAGCTAAATTCGCAATAGTAATTCAAATGACAATAAACTAATACTAAATAAAAATTTCCAAATTCATAGTTTAGTGAAAAAAAAAATATTGCTTTTGAACTGTGGCTGGATATAATAATAAGAAAAAACAAATCAAAACTGTCCGAGACACATTAGAGCACCTTTCCCATTAACAGTGGTACAAAATACCTGTCAACAGGAGTAGAAGTCTTTTTGAACATTACAGAAAACACCTGATTGCAGTGATTGTCTCAAAGTGTTGCTAAACAAAATTTTAGCTACGGAGCCCCATCATGGTGTTATACTTTTTTTTATTTTTTGTGTTTGTTTTTCATATTTCTTTCAAACCACAATTCAAAATCAATGTTTTAATTTTCATTGAATTTTTATTCATTATTACTTTAGTCAATTTCACTGCTTATTTTTTTTCCCTTTTTTTAATTGGAGGGTATAAATAATTTTGAGGACTGTATGTCCATATGTGAGTTTTCCTCTCCGAGTCCTGTCGCTCTCCTGAGGTTGTTGATTCAGTATGCAAATGATGATGTAAAGCTCTCTGGTGAATTTTCTCCGGCCCTTCCTCGGCAAGTCAGCATCTGAAATCCCTCCCTTGAAGGGCTAGAGTCATACACTCTGCCCCTTATTATGTCCACTACCCCTACAAGGAAAGAGTAACTTGGACACCCTAGCATCTGAAATCCCCCCCCCCTATAAACAAGTGTATCTATCTGCGGCTTGCAACCGAGGGGCGTGTCCTATAGTGGGCGTGTCACATGGTGGGTGGGTCATGTTAGGTTTAAGAGAGGGATCAGGGGTAGGGTTAAATTTTACTGTGCTCTTCTAGGTCTGGTGGGAATGTCGTCGAATGACGTCACTCGATGACACGCCTCTGTCTTAGGAGACGCAGATAGACTCTGCTCCCTCTGAAGGGCTAGATTCATACCCCCTACCATGGACCGCGGAACTTATCTGAAAGAAAAAAAACCTGACGTAGCTTTTTAAAAAACAGCACCTTTTTTCTTTTCTCTTTCTTACAAAAGATGATGTTTGTTGTGTCTCTGAGGAAGGAGGAGTATTTTTTTCATCCTGCTTTTGTAGTTTTGGGTTGGTTGTCAAAAAAGTTCAAATAGATGTCTGTCTCTTCATTTTCACGATGTCAACAATAGCTGGGTTTCCATTACACCTGGAATTGCACAAAACCTAAATATCGCAATTAAAAACCGAAAATGGAAACACCTACATTTCGAAAAAAAAAACAAAAAACTCTCAAATATCGCCAAAGATTTTTTACGCTTTCATGAGGCGTAAATCCAGACATTTCGATAAAGCAGTTTTGCGCATAAGTGTAATGGAAACATTTTTTTCGCAATTACTCGCCATCAGGCGTGACGTAGGGGGGTTAGAATCCAGTTATTCCTCCTTAATTATGATGAATATGATCATTTACAAGCATTAACTGAAATCGGAGTGAGGGGGGAAGTTTGATCGGTCACATATATGAAAAATCCCCAAATCGCCGTAACTCAGCAGGCTGAGTTCATTTTGGACATTATACAGATGGTTGAAGTTCTTCATGTATTAACGAGTGGACATCAGCTGTTTATGTCGTTTCCACACATTTGTAACACTACGACTATCTCGTTCCCACATGTTAATTATACGTCAGCAGGATTTAATAAAACGTGACCATGGATAACATCGTATGGCTGCGCCTTCGTATCAGCGGCTGTTTTACCAGATCAGTCAGGAACTGGTGCTGATAAAAGTGGAATAAAGATCCAGAAATGACATCCACACTCCAGAAGTTGATTCTGAGGGGATTTTCATTCGTGTTACGTTTTGGGCGTCTGTCCTGGAAGTCTCCACGAGTTTTTTTCTTGCTGATGTGATCAGAGGCTCCGTACATACGGACTTTACCTCTGAATCATCATCTGCTGCTTTCATCTCCTGATGAGGAGCAGCTCTGAAAAACATGTTTATATCTCCATCATCCTCAAAGTGGAGTCTCGCCGGGCGGGATTTTACGAGAATTACGGCTGATACCATTCAATGGAAACACCTACATATCGCAATTGTACTTTTTGGAAATTTAAGAAATATTGCTTTTATTTTTCGAAAAAAAGTGTAATGGAAACCCAGCTAATGACAAGCTAGCTTTGAAATCAACGTTTTTTTTGAGTTGGCTCGCAACGCTTGCATAATGACGTATTGATAAACAATGCACTTGATAGGCACATATTTGATATTTCTATGCAGCCTACGTAACCTATATAGCAGGCTGCAGGGAAAGTGTTCATCGGGGTGGGGAGGGCGCAGGGTGAGAGAGAGAGAAGGTGCGCTGTGATTGGGTCATAAGGACAACAATGCAACTTGCTTTCAGTTATTTATTTAGGCTATTTTTTTCTTGACCAGAGTACAAAAGTTACCAGGGCCGTGGCCCGGCTAACCCCCCCCCCCCCCCCCCCCCCCCCCCCGTTCCGCAGTCTATGCCCCCTACCCCTTGTTTTGTCCACTACCCCTACAAGGAAAGAGGAACTGGGACACCACTACCCTCACGGGAACGCACAAAATTTCAGGATAGGGAAAAAAAAATTGGAGTAGGGGGTGCATTCGGACTGGCCATTGACCCCTAAACACTTAAAAGCACCACATCAACCTTGTAATACAGACATCTCCAATGTGAATAAATGTAGATAAAAACAGAATGCAAAAACTTAGAAATTTCATAAACCAACATTTTGTTCATAATAGAACATAAAAACGTAAAATGTAAGCAATTTTACTTTATGAAAAATCAGCTCATCATAAAACAGGGACATGGTGGTGCAGCAAGCCACTTTCTTTAGCAACAGCCAACAAATGCTACTTAATTATTGTATTACACCTTTTAAAGTGAGTAAAATCTTAAAATGGCTGGAGTCATTCCTGATAATCTGACATTTACCAACAGAAAGTCACAATTTGTATGCAGCCTCCAGTCTTTTAATAAGTTTTATTTCATGGCTGAAGAACTGAAACGAAAGGACAGGATGCACACAGTGATGGCCTCTAATGTCCAGAATACTAATAAACAAAAAGAGAGCTATTTGAAGCCTGTAATCAGTTTGCAATCAGAAGGGACCATGAAGTGTGCCACAACATCTGAAATCCTCACAATGTCACACAACAGATGGCTCATTGTGGAAGTCGAGTTAGATCTGGGATTTGTGTATTGATTGATGTTGTAATAAGTTACTCGGGAAGAAGATGGAGTAAAGTTGTGGAGGTCTCTACAAATTTGGCCTTATTATGTGAGCCCTCAAGAATCACACTCACATGCCACTGTTGTGCGAACTCATTTACAATTTGTGCCATAAAATGAACAGCTTGACTCGACAAATGAACAATTTTGCTTCTTTTATTAACTAATTTTCTTGATTTTCTGAACTATGCATGCCATAAAGGAGCAAAGACAATCTACTTTTTGTACAATTTTACTTCTTTATATAATAACTTGCTAATTAAACTAAATCCTAGAGTTTGCTGCAGTTTTCTTTGCTTCAGTCATTTTATGCAGAAAGAAAGAGAGAAAGAAAGAAACTAGAGGTTTTAAATGTAATTCTACATGGAAAAATATGTTCATATTGATCAGTCAAACAAGCAGGACTTCACGGTCCTTGAGAAGAGGGCAGACTTTCAGCAAATACAACTTGCAGGTGTCTCCCTGTCCCTCTCTGTTGTGCTTCAGCTCCGTTTCCATAGCGTCCACCTGCAGAGCGAGCTGCCCTCCACAGACCACTGACCACTTCCAGCAGCCCTACAGGAGTGGCAGTGATTAAATCCAGTTCCAGATCCATTAAAGATCCCGTTTCCACTAATAGATGGACAATTCTTTTAATTACATTTTTGGATCTAGGAAGAGCCATAGACACCATGAAATATTACTAATAATAACAATCATATAAAAAAAGTTGTAATATTGTCAGGACAACCATTATCACGATCTTTGACCCACAATTTGATACACAAAATGATTTTTTTAAATTTGAAAATTATTTTATTTAAATGAAATATAACATTTACCTTAATGTAAATAACCTGAACATACTTGAACACAGAACAATAACCAAAATTAAAGAAAAATAACCAAAGATATAAGATTTATCACTTGTCTTATCTTGTCTAATTAAATAAAGCTTTTGAAAAATAAAGAAAATTGCACTGTGCTGCTGTGTTAGCCAAAAAATGAACTTAAAAAACAAATAAACACAGCTTCTTCAAACCTGTATGGTGGATTTAACCCTCATTGCTCCCTAAGAAAGAGTTACGTCAAGCTTCTTAAAGGGGCACAGACTGGCCAATGTCAGTTAATGCCCTGTAAATATTATCTAAAAATGAAGAGTTGCCATTTTCTTTCATGGCTGTCATCACAGACTTCCGGCCTCACCATCAATAGCAAAAAGTCAATGAGTTTTAATATTTTAACCCTTTAAATTCCACTTTGCATACATGGTGCTCCAACTTCCAAAAGTTGAAAATGGGGTTAAAATGAATGTGATTAATGCAAAATAATTTTTTTTTTTTTGTGCAGGATTATCAGAGCCCTGGGGTCCGTTGCACGAGGCAGGTTGAACAAACTCTGAGTGTAATCCTGAACTCTGAGTTTATCTACTCTGAGATATGAAACTGAGTTTTCAGTCCCAGAACATCTGATTTTAGTTGGTTTAATCAACTCAGGGTAGTTCAACCCAGGGTTTTACACACGCTCTACCCTTGTGAGGGACCGAGTGGTCAAGCATAAGGACACGGGAAATTTCAAAAAGGAAAAAGGGTTTTATTTTACCCCAAAACAACAACAATAGGGCCCTTAAAAGAGGTCAAATGAACAAAACCATACTAAAGTCATAAGGCAAACTTAAACCAACAGCAAATCAAACTGACCTTAACAAAGAACCAAACTGACCTAACAAACATGAAACAAAGGGGAACTTAAATGCTGGCTGATCAGACCAGTCTTTAACACATGGGGGTAAGACTAACAAACAAATAAACTAACAATGAAAGAAACATATCAAAAGTCAGTTTAATTTCCCAAACAAAAGAATTACCAAAAATAAGGAACTAAGTAAATAAACTACTCAAATCCAAAAGAATACATCTAAATATTTAAAGAATAAACTAAACATTTATCCCCCCTCAACAGGGAGCCAAGTTGGTGCAGGCCTCGGCACTTCCTGTGCTGGGATCTCTTCCTGCCCCTGATGCTCACTACTGCCCCCCAGCGACATGTGTGGCTGTAGTTACGGCCATCACAACCCTGATAAAAAGCAAGCATCAATTGAGCACCGATTCGACGAGTCACCATGGCAACGTAGATGCGAGGGCGGGGCTGCGTTTGCCATTGAATGGAACTATTCTAAAGCCTCATGTGGCGAGTTTGAAATGACAACTGTTGGGAAATGAAACTTCTATCCGTGGTCTGATAACGATCTCTGAATGTTTAACCCTTCCAGCAGTCGTGCAGCATCTTAATCCATGAAATCCTTATGGAAAGGACACGTCTGTAACCTAACGTCTCTGATTTATTTTTAACATGTTTTATTTGAAACGGTAGCAGCCAAAACTCGCCGATGACTGAATGAATGAATGAGGAAATGAAACAGCGAGTGTGGCTAAAAGTGGGTGGAGACACTGAGAAACTCAAGGTTTCTCCTCATTAACCTGCTCCCGACCAGGTTAGTTTCAGAGCGTCTGTTACTATGGTAACTGACCGAGGGTTTAAGTTACCCCTCTTTGTGCAACAGGCTAGAGTTACTCCTCTTTCCCTGGGTTGAGTTACCTACCTTTGTGTTACGGAAAACTCAGAGTTTCCCGAATTTCAGTGTTAAACAATTCAGGGTTTTCATTAAACCTGCTTTGTGCAACAGACCCCTGGAGTATTTAAAAAAAAGTCTAACAATGTTTTTTGATTGATCTTTACTTTTTGTGTTACAGTGATTTTTTTAAATCAAAGGAGTGATGACATAGCAGTTAAAAACTAGTTTATGTTGTTGGCATCACTGCATATGTAAATACTCCAAAGAAAAAAACGGCATTTTTTACAGCGGAGTATTGTTTTGAAACGCCAGACCTCACTTCCTCAGTAATACAGTTGGGTCCGGTGATGATATGGAGCTTTACCCGGAGACCACGTTGACTTCATTTTGATTGGCTACACCTTATTTGGCTATGACCTTATTTGGAGAATCTAGGTCAAGCTGCGGTCGGAGTTTGCTAAAGGCTAACTGCTAGCAACATGGGCATTTCAGACCGTGTGAGCTACGTTTATCAGACAAGACAGCATTTAGAAAATAAATAAACTTACAGGTAATGACAAGGTTGTGGCCCCCTCCCTCAGTGTTGCTGCAGAAGTTTGCTTTTAAATCCATTTGTTTGAAAATCCAGACCTGACTGCACAGAAGTTACTACTAGCTCCATACACGAAGCTGAATCAGACAGGGGAGGGGAGGGGGGAGCGGACGGTGCATAAACCGTTAGGAGAGAGAGGGTGGGGGGGGGGCGCTGTTTACTTGATAGTGTGCTCTTATTGGAGCAATTAAATTACGTAGAATGATAGAACTAAGTAGAATGATAGCCTGCTGTCTGATTCAACTGTTTCTGAGCAGAGAGACAAAGCTGACAGACCATAAACAGGAACTTTGATTCTCACTCTGGACATTCACATGGCCTCATCAGTGCACAACAGATCATATTATATCCCCAAAACCCCAGAAAAGTGAAATTTGATGTCATGGCACCTTTAAGGGCAATTGCCAATGGCCTGTAGATATTGTCTAAAAATTAAAAGTTGCATTTTTTTTTTTTTTTCATGGCTGTCATCACTGACATCTGGCCTAACCATGCACATCAACTGAAAAGTGGGTTAAATAAGTTTAAACTGGAATGACAGTGCATTACAGAGAGGGAACTAAATTCCCTTGCAAAAGACACCTAAATAATTAGTATGTGATCTGACTGAATGCTTGAAGAAAACAAACACCAAAAATACAAATTTGAGACCCTTTCACGCTTAAATAACCTCACATGAAAGAAGAAAAAAGATTGTTTACTTCATTGGATATGAGAAGCATTTTTGAGTTTTTGAAGGACACTGATTTGCTGCAATAACATTGAAGTCTATGGGTTTTTTCATCACTAAGACAAAAAGCGGGGCCCCTTTTGAGTAAATGGACTTATGGAAAACCGTTCAAACTTCATCATTGAAGTGTAGAGCAAGTGTATGAGGCGAAAAAAAATTATCCTAAAAATTTATTCTGAAATGGCATTTGATTATAGAAAGGGCACTAAGGAGTAAATGAGATGTATTTTTATTACAGACCGTAGAAAAAGAGTTAGACAGCCCATCTTCTAGAATATCACGAGTCAAGCCAAAATACACACCTTGACCAAGTTTTATGCTATTTGCATTAGTAGAAAAAAAAGTAACAACATAAAAGGTCATTCACTATCCCTTCAGAAAGCTTAGGGAGCTATAAGGGTTAAACTATAAATATTCTTTTTCAGGAAAAACAGCATCATGTCCACACTGTAACAGCACAGAGAGAAAGACACCTGACAAAGTCCCCTACAGTGGAAAACACCATCTTACCGGGAACAGATGTGGCTGGGATCCCCAGAAAATGTTTAGCCAACTTGGCTAAGTGGGGAAACTGTTGTTCATTGTCCTTCCACCACACAAGTGGATTAGACTCAACTGGGAGGCTCTGCACAGATTTGTAGTGTTGTACCTCTTCTTCCGCCACCTGAGGAAAAGGCTTGGATGATGATTTTGTTGGAAAAAAGTCTCGGAACAGTTCTGCTATCTGTGCTTTTTTTGGTTAGAGAAGGACCATCACTGGCACCGCTGCTGGAGGTCATCTCATCTGTCTCCTCCCTGGAAGTCTGGGCCTAAGACAAAATTCATAACACAATTGAAACATAATGTTGTCAGATCAAATTAATATATTCAAAGTAACATGTGAAACATTAAATAAATCTAGATACAATTACAGTGTAGGCCCGGGCAGTTTAATAAAAACAAGCTTTTATCATATGACTATGTGCAAATGCAAATGCTGACTTTAGTCTAATTAAGCTTAATTTAGCTTACATTATTTGAACAGCATGTTTGAACCACACAATTTAATTTCAAATCAATTGCATGAATATTAAAAGTGAAATACCTGAACAGGTTGTGAACAGTCATACAGAATCCTCTCAGTCAGACTCCCGAAAACTGCGGCATTGGTGGCCTCATCCAGGAATGGCGGGGATTTGAACCGGGGGTCAAGTGCGGTGCGGACATGGAGAAACTCAGGGCGCATTCAGAAAGCATAGTCCGTGAGTCTCGGTCCGTTTGGGGACTCAGTCCGGCTGGGGGCGGGTGTGGTCTTCCAGACCGAGATCGCTTTCATGTTGCGTTATTGCCAAACAGGCCAAGAATCTCAGGTGGCGCTGCATTCGGATTCAGCCTAGGTGAGGACAAGATGCATGAACAAGAAGGTTCTCACAAGTCTGTACCCTTCACAAAACATTATTTTTGTACGAGGAGCTGGATATGCTTTCATCAGATCAAATATCGATTAAAGCTTTTACTTTCTTGTCACTGCACATCTGACCACGAGCCGTCTTTATAAGTTCTGCAGTCCCACACGTGTTTGTTGTCGTAGCATTTACCCACGTTGCAAATGCAATTTGTAGGCCACTTCCTGTCTTTGGTTCACTTGAATCTGACCGAGACCTGCGTTTGTAGGCGGACCAGTCCAGTTGTTTGTTATGGAGTCCGTTTGCGCATTCACAACTCCCCTAAACGAAGCGGACTTTCCGAGCAAACGAACTCTGATTCGAATCAAAAAAAGCTTTGTGAATGCGCCTTCAGTCAGAACCCGATCTGCATCAGGGTATCAGTCTTCAAAATCAGTTGCAAAGGCAGCTTGAATTTCTTTAACTGTTTCTGAGTCAGAGCTGCTGTGCTTCATGGAGGCCAGGATTCTGTGTTTCAATGGCATGATCATTGAAATTGTTGGCATCTTATCAGTGCTCATGAGTACACTGACTGTTTTGAGGGGTTTCAGCACATGGACCACGTCCTCGGCAAGTTTAACATCATTATCAGACAAAGTGACAATGTCTTTTATGTTTTTCTTCACACACTTGTCTGTAAGTGCTGAGAAAACAGCAGCCTGCTGCTCTAGGTAGCGCTCAAGCATATTGTGGCTCAAGTTCCATCTTGTAGCCACATCCTGGATGAGCTTGTGTGAGGGCAGCTGCAGAATCTTATGCTTATGCTTCAGTACAGCTGCAGCTGTTGTGCACCAGTGGAAAAAAGTGACTATTTTCCAGACTCTACCAAGGAGTCATTCCTTTCTCATTCCTTTCTGTGCAGCCAGATTGATGGTGTGGGCCAAGCATTGAATATGCAGGGAAAGTCTGGCCGCTATGAGAGCATTAGCAACGTTTCTTGCGTTGCCAGTTGTCACGGGAACGGGGGCATCTGATCTGCTGATCTTCCGTTCTGCCAAAGCGCCTTTCAGGATTTCAGATAAATGATCACTTGTATGGCTCTCAAACACTGCACCTGTTTAAAGGACAGGGTTTGCGATTTGCCACTGGTCCGTGCTCTAATGTGCGGTTATGGTAATATAACTGTCTGTGGCATGGGACAGCCATCCATCGGTGGTAATAGCAATAGAGTCAGTGCTGTTCAGTTCTCACTCCACTCTGGATTTTGTTTCCTTGAATAATTTTGGAAGCACATTTTGAGAGAAATGTGCTAGACTAGGCACTTCTTAATGGGGCTCAAGCACACAGTAAATTTCTGAATCCCTCGTTCTCGACCACCAAAAAGGGCCGCATATCCAGAGCTATAAAAATTCCAATTGCCCTGGTTATCTTCTGTGCGCAGTCTGAATTTGCTGGCAACTTTGTTTGGAATAAATTTGTCAGAACAGTCTGCTGTTGATGGGCATTTTTGGCTCCACTTGGTTCTGTCTGATGTGCATTTGCATATTCATTGTGTTGCCTGTCACTTGAGGAATCTTTTTAAAACACTTACGGCAAATGGTGTGCGTCTTGTCAACAACACGATTTCCATCCTTAGTTTCAACCGGGTAGCCAAAATACTGCCATACTGCGGACTTAAATGTGCTTGGAGGGTCTTCATTTTCAAAGTTAGCTGAACTTGCCATCTTTCTCCTCAGGACCTCGCTCACGTAATGCTAGCTAAACTTTTTTGCAAGCGTCACTGGTCGTCCCATGACAACCAATTGGATGTTTAAAATAGGCCAAGGGTCGACAACCCTCGGCTCCAGAGCTCCTCTGATGTGGCTCCCTGGCTTGTGAAAATTAGTGAATAAACATTTAATTTAAAATGTATTTTATTTTGGTTTGTCTGCTTTTAGAATGTGATTCTAAATTTTGAAATTATGGTGATCTTGAAAGCAACGTACTTTCTGAGTTGCATGCTTGTGCAGTTTACACTACTGCGGTGTGCACAGCAGCGCATAAAATAATATTGAATTTGACTATGATAAACATTGGCTAATAATTTATTTCGGACCATTTTGCAATGCAGCGTGACAGATGACATAAAGCAAGTAACCACAGGAAAACGAGTAATATTGTCCAGCATAAGTGTGGTTCACACACACATCTTTGTGCAGCCAATAAATGTTACAGCAATTCATGCTGCTGTCTGATGAAAACAGAACGTTCAGTGCTGACGTTCAGCGCTATGAGGGCAGGTTAATTTGCTTTCACCCTTGACAAGATCATTTTGTGCAGCTATGTTTATATTTTGCGAAACAGTCCAACTCTTTTTGTTTTTCACACAGACAGCTGACTGCACGCGCCTGTAAAAGGATGACAACGCACAGAGAAGTCGGCGTTTTTGGTTCACTGCCGGTAGATAATTTAAGTTTTGCGTCTTTTCCCCTGTGAATACAAGGACTTTACAGGAGTTTACAAAGTTTTTTGTTGCATGTAGAAATGTAACTTGGTTTTCTCTGCAGTCGTTCATTGATTTCATAATGCATCACATTTAACATGAAGGCAAAGGAAGAAACGTTACGTGATAGTGTTATTTCATTTTAAATGTCAAAAGGGAAT
Source organism: Atherinomorus stipes (assembly GCA_023101725.1). Classification (NCBI taxonomy): domain Eukaryota; kingdom Metazoa; phylum Chordata; class Actinopteri; order Atheriniformes; family Atherinidae; genus Atherinomorus; species Atherinomorus stipes. Next base: position 14,027 of record JALJCO010005569.1, read on the forward strand.
TGTAGCTCCCAGTGTTTTCTTTATTATAGGAAATGGTCGTAATGGCTCTTTGAGTGTGTGATCTGAGGAATTTTTGACATTTCTAAACAAGTCTGTGGAGGCAGTTATGAGTAAGGCCAACGGGCTGGGAATATTTGGTGGGTGTCACGATCCTGTTTTCTCCCACCACGAGACAGGATCGTGGCTCTGAGTGTCTCGATTTGGATTTGGATACAGGTATTGTTACAGCCCTACCGCTTAGTAACCCAGCTAACACTCCAATCATAAAAAAATAGTGACAAACACACCAACAAGATCAGAGAAGACTAGGTCAGCTGTGCACTTCTTACAATCTTTACTTTTACATGAGTATAGCTGCGAACAGCTAATCTTAACGCCAAACCTTATACCAGCTCTGCTGGTTAGAAGCCCCCACCCCCTCTGCGCCCCTTTACAGCGGAGAACCCCAATACTTCCCTGTGAAAGAGCTTTGCAAGTGCCGGCTAATCAGATGAAAACAAAATAGCCGCAGAGTGTGCACTGAGATTCATAAGTGACATACTGTATTGCCCCCCAATTTTTTGCAAGTACTCCAAAACTGATCCACAAATTGATATTAAAGGGACTAAAGGCAGGAATTTAAAAAAACAAACAAACATGCATGTCCATTTTTTTTAATACTAATGGGTGATGAAGCGCTAAATAACAAAAAGAACGTTTCCACCCACATTTTTCTCTGTTGCCTTGAACAGGCTTTGTGCTGAAAAATGCGCTGCAATTCGGTGTCCAAATTTCCCGCGCTGCCCTGCGGACATGACGTCAAATGACGCGACATCCGCAGTTTTGATACAGGAAGAAGACGGTCGCGGTAAATTCAAACACTATGGATTCCTCTGCCGTCAGCAAACGATCCAGATCAACTGAAAGACACTAAAAAGTGTAACTATGAAGAAAGAGGTCAGTATACAACATTATAGCTTTAGTTTGTGCACGCTCCCGTGACGGCCTGGCTCGTGGCTGCAGTTACCTGAAGCGCCAGTCACGGCAGTAGCGAGTTTCGTTTCTTAATCTTGCCTCAAGTCCCTTTAAATTCTGATAATTCATGAACTAACCAAGTAAACACCGGGCTGTAGGCTGCACAGGGGTGTGGTTAGCACCATTGTCTCACTGTGTAGAGTTCACATGCACATCAGGGTTCTCTCCAGAAACTAATTCCCTCCAAAGTCCAAAAACATGCCAGTTATAAGTGATTGAATGATTGTGTTTCTGTGATGTGACCTTACCTGGTTGTGTATTCTGCTTCTTTCCCACAAACCTTGATTGAATAACGAAACTATAAAAAACAGATGGATGGAATACTTGGTCGGATGTTAAGATGTGAATGCCATCTTGGAAGCATCACTCTAATAACCACCAGTTTATTTTACTTTGGCTAAACATTGGAAACAAAAGAGAGAAAAGAGAGAAAACATAGATTCATACACTGGACTGGATTACTAGATTACCTCTACTAGAGTGCTAGTTGCTTTTAACAATTTTGGTGGGTTTCAAATAAAGATAGACCACATCGGCCGGCCGATGTTTAGGCTGATATTTGATTTTTTGCTGGTACAGGCGTTGGCCGATGAGTCGGGTGTGTTGGCCAATACCCCTTCTTGCCATAATTTGCAGACCGACATCTTTACAGAAAGCAGTATTTTATCTGTATAAATTTATTTTTGATATTGTTACAAGTGCACTGTTTCTTTTTACATATTCATTACAGGTTTAATGTTTGTATTTAATATCTGTCTACAAGTGCAATTTCTCTTCTATATATTTATTTGAAGTGATTTGTTTCTTTTTCTTTCAGAATTAGTTTTCATTGTGTTTTCATTATAGTAATTTTGGGGTAAAATGCAGAATCAGCCCCAAATATCAGCCTAAAATATCTACAGGTTGTACCGATATTTTCTGATGAGAAAATATCGGTATCGGCCCTAAAAATAAAATCTGTATTGGTCAATCCCTACATACTTTCAAACAAATCCAGGGAAACTTTTGCAGTGACTGTGAATAAGATCTAATTTTTAATCTGATAATTAATGAGTTTGTAACAAAATATGATTCCATGCACATCCATTCCACTTTTTGGTATCATATAATAAAGGAAATCAATTATATTACTGTAGAATAAATTAAGTTATTGTGCACTGTAGTCCTGGTTTAAGGTGTTGGAAACAGGAGTCAGTACATAAAACTTATGATGTTAAGTAAAATTGAGTTAAATGAGTTTTCTTCTTCACTCCATTTAAAACATTAAAGGGACTTGAGGCAAGATTAAGAAACGAAACTCGCGACTGCCGCGATTGGCGCTTCAGGTAACTGCAGCCACGAGCCAAGCCGTCACGGGAGCGTGCACAAACTGAAGCTATGATGCTGTTTACTCACCTTTCTCTCCGTAGTTATACTTTGTAGTGGTCTTTCAGTTGATCTGGATCGTTTGCTGACGGCAGAATAATCCATAACAATCGTTGCAGTGTTTGAATTTACCGCGACCGGCTTCGTCCTTTAAACGCGGATGTGCGTATGTGCGTCACGCCGATGGGAGCTGGAAAACTATAATGTTGTTTACTACGCTTTTTCGTGTTAAATTAATGGTTCAGTGTTGTGTTGCGGAGAATAATCCATACTATAGTTTACGGTGTTTTTATTAACGTGACCGTCTTTTCTGATACTACGGATGTAGGTCATTTGCATCACGCGAGGGAGCGGGGACGGACACCGAATTGCAGCGCATTGAGCACACAGCCTGTTAAGGAACGGAGAGAAAATGGGTGGAAACGTTATTTTGGTTGCGCTCATCACCATAGTATGAAAAAAGGGACATTCATGTTTGGTTTTTTTAAATTCCTGCCTCAAGTCCTTTAAGGATGTTTTTTGATTATTCCGCCTGCATTTATACTGAGGGAATGTGCATTGTCAGATAAGTGGGCTATACGTGGTTATAAGTGCTCAACATAAAATGAAAATGAATGACGCTGTGTTCATTAATCTCTGTTTGGGATTGATAACAATTGTTATGAATGTTAAGAGCAGGTTTTATAGGCTAGTCCTGCTGTGTGATGGTTTTCCTCTGGCTCTGTTAATTGGTGTTTCTAAATTGTTGGTAGGTGTGACTGTGAGCATGTGTGGTTGTTTGTCTTGGTTGTTTGCACTGTGATAAACTGTTGACCTGTCTAGGATGTATCCCACCTCTCCCCCAGTATTGACTGAGTAAGGCTCTAACCCTGAACAGGATGAGGTGGGGGTTGGTCTTACATACTCATGAAAACATGATCCTGAATGGTTAGTGTTCAGGATCCCTGCAAACAAATGACAGCCTTGAGCTTTGAAGCAAGTGGGTTCCTTCCTGTATGGCAAAGCAAAGAGCTACTCAGAATTCATTGTTGTGTGATATCAGCTTTACGTTCTCGGTTGTGTTCAAGGGCAGATTAATATTAACCTGTATTTTAGGAATGACATTCTCCTTTTCCTCTGTGGCTTTGGTCTGAATAAAATCCATTCTTCAGAAAAAGGGATTAACATCATTCCTGCCCATTTCTTTTTCTTCTTTCAAATAATTTTGACACCCTAGTAATTGTTATGACTCTTATTCATGTTAGTCATTAATAATGCATTAAGATTAAAAATTGAGTCCGACAGCACAGCAACAGCCTCTTTAGACTCCTGGGAGTTTAATAATTTCTAAACCAATCAATATCTTCTCAGCAGCTGTCCAAACGTGTTCCATTGGTTTCCTTAGTTACCATCCCCCACTATCCCTGTACACACAAACACATACGTTCAAATTAACAGGGTTATTTGGCATTCTTTAAACACATAATCTGTACGGACACATAGAATTACTACACTGGAATATAACAAGATGAGTTTATTGATAACAGAGTTGTGGGATTTACTACCACAGGTATTAAAAATTTCTGTGAGCAGATTGATTTAAATAGTGTTTAATTGTCTTTGAGGACCAGCGTAAACTGGTTTTGTGTTTCAGGAACATCAGACAAGTCTTAGAGGTGAACACATGTCACCAACAAGGGAACAAATCCCCTTAAATTAAATAAAAAAAAAAAAAAATACCACTGTTACTATCTTCTGCTTCAAATATACTTGGAGGGTGTTAGTCCTGCACACAGGCTACATCAACACTAGGCCACATAAGTGCGTAGACGTGCATGCCTTTAGCCGATCCCCTTTATAGTCCACATTTACCTTGTGTTTTCCCTCATGCGCATGTTTAGCCGGGCAAGAAGGGACGTGTAAATGCCAAGCCAACAAGTGAACTTCGCTGCAGACTGATGGCAAAGTGCGCCCCAGGAAAGTAGCCATAAAAGTTTTATAGTCATTTATTACTCTTAGCAACAACGCCACTTCATTCCAAACAAAAAAATCTTGTTTTCTCTAAGCAGTCGTTACTTTTCTAATCTGAGTAGCTGGTAAAATAAACTTCCTGTTTACATGCTGATGTAATACACATGGGTCTGCCTGTGATGTGGTGATGTTAGACATCCTCATTTAACATCAGCAACTTAAGCCAAATCTACTAAGATCCAAATTTGTGCGTAGTAATTTGACTGTGCAATCCAGAATTTTGTGTAAGAGGCTGAACCAAGTTTTGCAGGTGTTTTGCGAAAAGTGAAGGTGCAAATGACAGCAGGTACAAACGTGTTGGAAACGCCTGATATAAATAAGTGTTTTTCATGTTTGGAGGTTTGCAGCGTGACGAATTGCGAGAGACGACAGCGCAAAAGGAAATATGACCGTATGGAAATGGAGATACTAGTGGAAGAGGAAATGAAAATAAAATGTAAAATAAATATGATAAATATAAAAATTTAAACAATACAACAGGTATCTGTGCAGAGTCTCAGAAGTGGCCAATTTATGAGGACATGGCTCAGGAGTTGCTGAAAGAATGAAACTGTCTGTGGCTTTGAAAACAGCCTCTGACATCTACGTATAATGCATGAGGTGCACGCTCGGTACAATGCCAACGGCTCCAGCGGCTTGCGCTGCCAGGTGATCCTGTGATCATGTCCGGCTTCTAAAATCCAAGTTAAAATGTGACATTGGCAAAAAGGGAAAATAAAAAAGACAAGACAGCTGATGCAGCTTCAGTTATCAATATACAATATCTGCAAATGTTCCGTTTCGTTTATCCAGAAAATGTTACACCCTTGTTAAATAGTGGTGTTTGCTGTGTTAATTTTGATTGAGTTCAACAACGAGAACTAAATAGGTTGCCCTCACTGCTCATGAAAAATGATTTTTAAATCAGAGTTGTGTGTGTCCAGTGTTGTCCTCAGAGGCTGAAGCCTTTTTGTGCAGAGCTGCTAGTTTGCACCTGCTTTCAGATGTACTAAAATACATACTAAAAACGAGCCATGCAATTCGTGTCAGGGTTAATGTAAAATTAATATATTTACATTTTTGCCTCCCAACGCGTGCACAATTTTGTGTAAACACCCCATATTGCATATTCATTGCAGCAGACATACTATCTGGATAAGACGCGCGATTTAGCACAATCGAAAGACGCAGCCAGTTCTTACACGCTGTTAGGAGATCAGTTTGTACATTTTTTTGTGTATGCAATGAGAAAGCTCACATTTTTATACACACAAACCTCTGATAGATCCAGCCCTTAGTGTGTGCATGCCACTGGTCATGGCTAGACGTTTTGGGGGGCAGGTGCTCAGTGAAAAATAAGGGCACTTTGTGCAGCATGTGGAACTACCGGTAGAAATGTTTCAAAACAGATTCCGATACTTGTGCTGTGGGTTTCAGCTGATACTGAGTACTGATACCACTATGTTATTAAAAAATATATATTTCACCTGCATGACTGTGATATTATTATCATTATGGTAAATGTCTGACTCAGGTTTAACCCTTTTTAAAACATAAGTCAATTCAGCAAATTGAAGCCATTTATTTTTAAATGCAGTCTTGCTGGAGGGAGAATCCAGTCTGAAATACTGCCATATCACCAACACGATCACTAGTTAGCTCCTTGTCTATCAGGAGATCAGTTCTTCTTTGCCCCTCTAAACCATCAGCAGCACCACAGCTTTATCTGAGTATTCTGGGATTCATCTTCCTCATATTTCATGCTGGTAGATGTTCTATTGCAGGAAGCACAGAGCTGCTTCCCTGCTGTAGCTTCCTAGAATAGAATAATAGTTGTAATAATAGCCTATTTTTACAATTTAATAATAGCCTATTAAGGTAAATACAAGATTACTGCAAGTCTTGTAACACAGCAATATTCTATAGTTGGTACAACATAATATAATCAGCTAAAATAGCTTCATGCCTGATTTAAAACAGCCAAACCACATTGTGTTGTTAGAAGAAAATGTGGACAGTTTTTAAGATATTTCAATAAAATTAGAAGAACAGTTCAACTTCTGAGCTTTAAAAGGCCCTCAACAGTTAACATGACTCTGACCTTCCATCTCCATCTCCTGCCTTGCTGCTGGTGGAGGGTTTCCAGAGCAGACAGCCGCTCTCTGTAGCTCCCTTTCTTTTTCTTTTTTATGCCTCTTTTTTAGCCCAATTACATTATGCTGTAATTGGTAGCCAAATAAAAAGAGACAAACAGCATAAATAAGACTGCTTGGTTACTTGTCAACAAGGCAACATGCTACTTTTTTTTGCATTTGTCATTTGAAAAATGACTGTAAGTGTTAATTATGAGCCTGATGCAAACCTAGCAATACCCTCCTAAATATTTAGCTTAAGACTGCTGGTAGACTGACATGCTGTACCACTGACAAACTCTACCCGTGGTCATAACGTCATATATGTTATTGATTTTGGCTAGCGGCTAGCTGGCTAAGGCTGGAGACAAACTACATGATTATTTGCCCGATTTTACCCACGATTGTCAGTCGGGTGTAGTCGGCTCCAGTTGGGGCTAGTTGGGTTCAGTCTGCCTCGCTAGTCGGCTGAAAAATCTGTTAGTGTGTCTGGGGAAGCGACTCAGATCTCCAAGTGTGTTACAAAAACCGACCCGACACGACCTCAGTCGTAGTCAATGAAACATGTTTGAAAACTAGAGCCAACTATGCCCGACTGGGAGCAGCGCAGCAGAACTGCTGTGGCCACATGTGCAAAGAACTGCGTAGATTTCCTACTGAAACCCAGCATACGATCAAATCCCGACAATGTCATGTGCACAATCATTTTCAGTTGCAATCTATGCATATGCATGGATCTAAGTTGGTAAATTTCCTTTTTACATCCCAATAAAGGTGGAACAGAGCGCATGTGTTGGAGTACTACCTGCACCGGGATTCTCCTCTCTGCACGATCAAAAAGACAAAATATGACCATGAAAGTGAAGAAAAATAAAGAGTTTAAAGGAGCTGTATCATGCTTTTCAAACGTTCCAAAGTCAAATAAAGGCATTTATAAGCTAAACATGTTCCCGTCGCCACTACAGAAACTAATTTGGTGGTAAATATTAGTTTTTTATGCGTCTAATTTCCAACATGGAAGTAAAATGGCTGACTGCACTGACCCACGAAGCTCTCAATCAATTGCAACATGTTTTATGCCCATTTCATGACGTCGCCCTGGAAGAGACACTGATTCTGAGGGGTCACAGAATTGTTTCTAGCACCGGCACCGGCAGCTTACATGGATGTTATTTCTAAACATTGATGGATAATCGGACTCCGATCGACGGGATAAAACGGACCAGCTTTTTATGGAGCTGTATGCGCTCCATGCAGAGTCTGACATGGAGTTTGAAGTACACGCAGTACCACAGAAGTACCACAGAGACCCCTGACAAGTAAGTAAATTAGCGAACAAATCATAGGCTAAAACTTAGCATTGAGCTGAGAGACATTTTTCACTCACCGGTGCTGTCTGTCCATGAGGCGTTTTTATAGTGGGAACTGCGTCAGGTTTCAGTAGTAATCCCTGGAAAAAAAACAAACAACAACTTTACTGCCCGATTCGTAAAGTTGTCAGAAGTGAAGTTCACACACAAAGTTGAGGTTTTCTTTTCTGCTCCTGAAGATATAATCCAACCACTTCTGGCAAGTTGATTTGCAGAAATGGTTGGTAGCAGACTACCACAACAAAATGGAGAAGAGAATCTGGAAGATGATTTGTGCATCTTCTTTTTTCTGTATAATGGCAGTTGGCACACAAGGAGTTGTTGATTTCCACGACTCAGTTGGGTTGAAAGATCTTGTCGTTTGGAATCCCGTGGAGGAGACAGTCGTTGTGTGTTATCCTAAATGTGTAATCCCCAATCTTGGATGATTTAATGGAATCTAGTCGGTGAGTATGAACGCCTCAGTCTTTTCAAAATCGGCAACAACTGTGACAACAGTAGTGTGTCCCCAGCGTAAGCAGGTTAGCAGTTGGCTAATTTCTGCTTAGCCGTGCGGCTGTAATACGGCTACTTCGCCACGGAGGCAAATAAATCTTAATGAACATCAATCATGGCAGGATCACATCAACAAGTTAACTGGCAAATTAGTGAAAGGAATATCTATGATTAGAAGATACTGCTCGTTATTAACACCACGTATCCTTCAACAGGTTATTCAAACCTTGGTGTTCTCTCACCTTGATTATTGCCCACCCATCTGGTCAAGTGCAGCAAAAAAAGACCTAAACAAACTTCAGATAGTGCAGAACAGAGCAGCTCGCCTCGCTCTCGGGTGTTCTGTGAGAAAGGGTGGTGATCAAATGCATTGTGATCTTGCCTGGATGAAAGTAGAAGACAGATTAACACGCAGCCTACTAACATTTTTCAGGAATATAACTGTGTATAAACAACCACACTGCCTGTACTCAAAAATAACCTTTTCCCAGACATGAGCATAGGACAAGGCAAGTTAGCAGAGGGCATGTATTGATTCCTCAACCAAGATCAAATGCAATGAACAGAACTGCTATGTACAGAGCCATTTCACAGTGGAATAAGTTGCCAGGTGCCATTACTCCAGCAAGAAGCAAAAAAGTTTTAAAATACTACTACAAAGGTTTTTGGGGTGAAGACATTCACATAATGTAATGTGGTAGGTGGGGTTAGTAGGGTGGGTGGGCTGGGGGTGAAATGAGTGTTAGTGGGAGTGTAACTGTATTTATTTATGTATTCATATGTAAAGTGTAATGTATTATATGATGTATATACAGTATAATGTAACCTTTATGTTTATGTATTTTTAATCTTTATGGACCCCAAGAAGAGTAGCTGGCGTTTTGCGTCCGCTAATGGGGATCCACAATAAAACAAAACAAAGCAAATCATAAATACAAGTTATAACTTGGCAACAGAGGGCACATGGGGGGGCAAACAGTACATTCAGCTTATTCATTTGTGTATTACCTGGATGGCGGGGCATGGGAGGAGGAGAGTTGAGCTGCAGCTGCGCACTGTTGCTGCTTGTGTTCGCGCTGCACTTTACGGAGGCACCTCAAGGAAGAGAGGTGCGGGTGGGGCAAATATTAATTTTGGGACATTATTATCACACTCTTTTAAATGCTGAGCTTTTATAGATAATTGTGTCAGCATGGGCCACTTACGTTGTAAAAAAAAAACAAACAAAAAAACCCCACAAACTTTCAAAAGGGCTCTTGCTAGGTCCAGAGGGCATAGGGCAGGTGCTCCCTCACCACCTAGTGTCTACCTGTGCACGCCACTGGCCATGGCCACAGAAAGATATTGTAGTGTTGTTCAGTTAGATGAAGATAATGCTTTTAAGTTTTTGAGTCCTGCTGATGGCAGCCTGTAGCCTGCTGTCCATCGTCTTTTTCCCCCTTCAGACGGGAAACATTTTCTCTATTGGCCATACAAATTGAATCCCCCCACTCAGGACAATAACTGGTATTGCATCTTGCAGCTGAGAAGCACACTGGCCGACTTTGAAAGGAGTAACTGATTTGTGCGCTTCGCTGATCATTGATTTCTGTCTTGCAGAGTCCTTGCTGAGGACTGCAGGACTCCTCTGGTTTTGTACAGGGAGATTGTCTCCTTCATTTGGCAGAATCACAGTGAAATAATCTATAGGTTAATATTGAAATGTCAATACTGTATATCATTATGTCCAAACGTGAATGAATCATTTTATGAGACACATTTAGCTTTTGGGTTTAATGGTGTTTATGGTTTTTATTGCTTTATCTGTATTTTTATGCTGCTGGAAAGGTTCTTTGTTTTTATGTATTAATCTCAGTTTGATTTAAAGTCAGCCAGGCGTGCAAAATGTGAGCTAACTGCACCACATGTACATGGAAAGAAATTGCTCCAGTGGCATTTCTTTACAGTGCACTGATCACAAGTTTGCTAAAAGGTACTTAAACAGAAATCCATCCAAGAAAAAGTGTGGCTGCGGACGGAGATTGACAGTTTAATTTTTTCCACATTGATTATGTTGTCATACACACGATAGAATACTCAAAATTTACTCTCTTGCAAATACCTGCTGAAGTGAAGCTTGACTGCATGAAAGTGGTCCAACAATATGCTAATGACAGAACGCCACTGCTGACAGAAAATAATTAATCTGGCTGCGACTGAGCTTCTGGGCGTGCCTCCTTCATTCATCTCCTCTTCCTCGCTCCGTCTGTTTGATCACTGCTCTTAGTTAAAGATGGGGCTGGGATGGCGAATGGGGGTGGGGTTCACAGGTGCAGCTGAACTGGGATGGTTGATGGCGGACCCTGATCAATTATAGCCTGGCTGAGTCATGGTGTCTATACATATTTCATGACTATCAGGGGATGTAAGCCAGGCTGCCTCCATCTACCCCAAACCCCCACACAGACAACAAATTGAGCACCCTGCCCCCTCCCTAGCCCAAGGCCCCAGATGAAAGGAAGGTCTGACTCGTTAGCACCCTCCTGCACCAGTTAGCTCCGGACAGGAGGGTGGGGTGTCACAGCGGGGGTGGGAGTTGGCCAGCTTCAGCCGGAAGCTCTTGGTTATTAGTCTTTGTCTTTCAGCAGTGCTCTGCTCATCTACCAGCCTATCTGGTTTAGTAGTATAGCCACTCATCTATCCACTTTTCCATCCATCCGTCCATCAATTCAAACCTTTCTCTTCAATGAGTTTTCATCAGAAATTCCAGTGCTGTCTTCCATGAGGCTACTCTAGCCATATTCCGTGTTTCTTATCTTGCTTTTGATTTCCATGATTATACAGCCGACCCGTCTCATGTTATCAAACAGCATCGGTGCTGATGGGAGGATGTTGCTGAAGTGCAGGAGTTCTGCAGCTATGGTAGTGGGGGCAGGGATGCAGAGGTACATGCTGGAGGATTCAGGCCAGGAGCTGCTTTTGTAGTCTGTTTCCACTCTTCTGCACTGAGGACTCTACATAATATGGAGAATTAATGAAACAAATTTGATTTGGTTATTGGTTTAATTACAGCAGTACATTAGATTGGGTTCCCTTTCAGTCATCAAACCTAAAGGCCATGTTTTTTCTATTTTTGTAGAAAAGAAAATAAGAATGAAAAAAACACGCACATACCGTACCTGCACTGGACATGGGCACACCGGAGGTGTCACATCACTGCAGAAAAGACCAACTGATGATATTTTACAAGGCTTGGAGCATGTTCTTGAAACGCTGTGCTTTATCTCATCGCCAATTTTAAATAGGTGCACTCACAAAAGAACCCTGGCTAAGCTCAGAATGTGTCCTGATCAAACACATCAAAGTGTCTCCTCAACCTGCAAGGAGACTTCTTCTTTTGGGGTGTTGATAAGAAAGTTTGATGCAAGAAATCATTAATTCTTAAACTTGAGTGTCAGCCTTTGAGGGTAAAGATGAGGCACTCATGGCTGGATCTGCTGCATCTTTGTTAAAAAGAGGGGTACATTTGGTTTCAACTGCCTCCTTTTTCTTTGAAGTGCAGAAAATTGAAAGGTGACAGGTTTGGATGTGCATGTTTTTTTTTTTATTGTCTCCATCCAAGACTTTAAATACTCACTTTAAAAGTCATAATTTAGTCAGACAGTTGAAAACAAAGTAAAACTCAATAGGTTTTTACACAAAAGCAGTAAAACATACTTTATTTATGAAGCTGCTGTAACTAATATGTTAGTAGTTCATAGCTGTATGGCATGCTTCGGGTTGAATAAGTAGTGGCTGAACCTTCTGTTACTGTCATTATAATAAAGAAACAGCAGTGGACTAGTAACCAAATACTATAAAATGACTACAGATTTTTTATTTTTTTTATTTTAGATATCAGCTAATCAATATGATCTGGCCACATGTCTTTGCATATAAACTGGCGAAAGTATCTTGCACTAGTATATGTTGTTTTAATTAACAATTTGCCGAGCATAGATCGATTTAGTTGGACTGACAGGAATAGAAAACAATCCATCACACCCCTAATATATACATACATACATACACACACACACACACACGTGTGT
>JALJCO010005571.1:0-115000 GCA_023101725.1 Atherinomorus stipes
GTCAGGTTGGTCATGGTCAGGTTGGTTATGGTCAGGTTGGTCATGGTCAGGTTGGTCAGGGTCAGGTTGGTCATGGTCAGGTTGGTCATGGTCAGGTTTGATTATGGTCAGGTTTGGTTATGGTAAAGTTGGTTATGGGCAGGTTTGTCATGGTCGGGTTGGTTATGAGCCAGGTCTGTTATGGGCAGGTTGGTTATGGGCAGGTCTGTTATGGGCAGGTTGGTTATGGGCAGGTCTGTTATGGGCAGGTTGGTCATGGTCAGGTTGGTCAGGGTCAGGTTGGTCATGGTCAGGTTGGTCATGGTCAGGTTGGTTATGGTCAGGTTGGCCAGGGTCAGGTTGGTCAGGGTGGGTTGGTTATGGTCCGGGTTGGTTATGGTCAGGTTGGTCATGGTCAGGGTTGGTTATGGGCAGGTTTGTCAGGGTCAGGTTGGTTATGGTCAGGTGGTTGTGTCAGGTTGGGTCAGGTTGGTTATGGTCAGGTTGGTCAGGGTCAGGTTGGTTATGGGCAGGTTGGTTATGGTCAGGTTGGTTATGGTAAGGTTGGTTAGGGTCAGGTTGGTCATGGGCAGGTTGGTTATGGTCAGGTTGGTCATGGTCAGGTTGGTTATGGGCAGGTTGGTTATGGGCGGGTTTGTTATGGTCGGGTTTGTTATGGTGGGGTTGGTTATGGGCAGGTTGTTATGGTCAGGTTGGTTATGGGCAGGTCTGTTATGGGAAGGTTGGTTATGGGCAGGTTGGTTATGTCAGGTTGGTTATGGTCTGGTTGTGAGGGCGGGTTGGTTATGGGCAGGTTGATATGGTAAGGTTGGTTATGGTAAGGTTGGTTATGGGCAGGTTGGTTATGGTCAGGTTGGTTATGGGTCAGGTTTGTCAGGGTCGGGTTGGTCATGGTCAGGTTGGTTATGGTCAGGTTGGTTATGGTCAGGTTGGTCATGGTCAGGTTGGTTATGTCAGGTTGGTTATGGTCAGGTTGGTTAGGGTCAGGTTGGTTATGGTCAGGTTGGTTATGGTCAGGTTGGTTATGGTCAGGTTGGTTATGGTCAGGTTGGTTATGGTCAGGTTGGTTATGGTCAGGTTGGTCACGGTCAGGTTGGTCAGGGTCAGGTTGGTCAGGGTCAGGTTGGTCATGGTCAGGTTGGTTATGGTCAGGTTGGTCAGGGTCAGGTTGGTCAGGGTCAGGTTGGTCATGGTCAGGGGGTTGGTTATGGTCGGGTTGGTCGAGGGTCAGGTTGGTTATGGTCAGGTTGGTTGTGGGCAGGTTTGTTATGGTGGGGTTGGGGGGATGGTAGGGGAGGGGGGGGGTTATGGCGGGCGGGTCTGGTTATGGTCAGGTTGGTTATTGGCAGGTTTGTTATGGGGAGGTTGGTTATGGTAAGGTTTGTCATGGTCAGGTTGGTTATGGTCAGGTTGGTCATGGTCAGGTTGGTCAGGGTCAGGTTGGTTATGGGCAGGTTGGTCAGGGTCAGGTTGGTTATGGGCAGGTTGGTCAGGGTCAGGTTGGTTATGGGCAGGTTGGTTAGGGTCGGGTTGGTTATGGGCAGGTCTGTTATGGGCAGGTTGGTCAGGGTCAGGTTGGTTATGGTCAGGTTGGTCATGGTCAGGTTGGTCAGGGTCAGGTTGGTCAGGGTCAGGTTGGTTATGGGCAGGTTGGTTATGGGCAGGTCTGTTATGGGCAGGTTGGTTATGGTCGGGTTGGTTATGGGCAGGTCGGTTTTGGGCAGGTTGGTCATGGGCAGGTTGGTTATGGGCAGGTTTGTCATGGTCAGGTTGGTTATGGGCAGGTTGGTTATGGGCAGGTTTGTCATGGTCAGGTTGGTTATGGGTAGGTCTGTTATGGGCAGGTCTGTTATGGGCAGGTTGGTTATGGGCAGGTCTGTTATGGGCAGGTTGATTATGGTCGGGTTAGTTATGGGCAGGTCGGTTATGGGCAGGTCTGTTATGGGCAGGTTGGTTATGGGCAGGTTGGTCATGGTCAGGTTGGTTATGGGCAGGCTTGTCATGGTCAGGTTGGTCATGGTCAGGTTGGTTATGGGCAGGTTGGTTATGGGCAGGTTGGTTATGAGCAGGTTTGTCATGGGCAGGTTGGTTATGGGCAGGTTGGTTATGGGCAGGTTGGTCATGGGCAGGTTGGTTATGGGCAGGTTGGTCAGGGTCAGTTTGGTCATGGGCAGGTTGGTCATGGGCAGGTTGGTTATGGGCAGGTTGGTTATGGGCAGGTTGGTCATGGGCAGGTTGGTTATGGGCAGGTTTGTCATGGTCAGGTTGGTTATGGGCAGGTTGGTTATGGGCAGGTTTGTCATGGTCAGGTTGGTTATGGGTAGGTCTGTTATGGGCAGGTCTGTTATGGGCAGGTTGGTTATGGGCAGGTTGGTTATGGGCAGGTCTGTTATGGGCAGGTTGGTTATGGTCGGGTTGGTTATGGGCAGGTCCGGTTATGGGCAGGTCTGTTGTGGGCAGGTTGGTTATGGGCAGGTTGGTCATGGTCAGGTTGGTTATGGGCAGGCTTGTCATGGTCAGGTTGGTCATGGTCAGGTTGGTTATGGGCAGGTTGGTTATGGGCAGGTTGGTTATGAGCAGGTTTGTCATGGGCAGGTTGGTTATGGGCAGGTTGGTTATGGGCAGGTTGGTCATGGGCAGGTTGGTTATGGGCAGGTTGGTTATGGGCAGGTTGGTCATGGGCAGGTTGGTTATGGGCAGGTTGGTTATGGGCAGGTTGGTCATGGGCAGGTTGGTTATGGGCAGGTTGGTCAGGGTCAGTTTGGTCATGGTCAGGTTGGTCATGGGCAGGTTGGTTATGGGCAGGTTGGTTATGGTCAGGTTGGTTATGGGCAGGTTTGTCATGGGCAGGTTTGTCATGGGCAGGTTGGTTATTGGCAGGTTGGTTATGGGCAGTTTTGTCATGGGCAGGTTGGTTATGGGCAGGTTGGTTATGGGCAGGTTTGTCATGGTCAGGTTGGTTATGGGCAGGTTGGTTATGGGCAGGTTTGTCATGGTCAGGTTGGTTATGGGCAGGTTGGTTATGGTTAGGTGTGCTGGGATTAGCCCTGCTTCCATATCTCCTCTTAACATGTCCCAGACGTGCGGCTTTATAAACTTGCTGCTGTATTCATGCAGTCAGGACTGATCCTGTACTTTATCACATTTATAACTTCACCACTGCAGACAGGAGGAAAATGTTTAAACACTGACCGAGACGTTTTATTACTTGGACACTGATCATTTTTAGAGGTTGGAGGTTTTTCCAGCTCTGATGTGCACGTGATGACATGTTTAGAGGAAAACTTCGAGGATGGAAAACAAAATGGAAAACAAAATGGAAAACAAACATCAACAGTTTTGTCTTCTCATTTATAGATTTGAGAGCAGCAAAAGTGCATCATGTCATTATTCCTGCTGAATTTGTTATTGTTGTTATTATTCTCATCATTATTATTAATGATAATAATGAGTAAAGTAATCCTTGGAACAAGTTAAGTCTCATTTGTGGTCCTGCAGGGGCATGTGAGGACTCTGGGACTTGAATCAGGTCCAGCGGCAGACCAGACCTGCAGGTCTTGAGTCAGCTGGATAGGTTGTTTGTTTGTTTGTTTGGGAAGGTGTTTGGAGGATCTCTGATCAGTCTGGTGCACGTGAGCCATCTGATGTTGGAGTTTTTCCTCCACAGCTGCTGCTGCCAGTGTGAAAATGAAATATGAAAGAGAGGAGAGATAAACGGGGAGATAATCATCTTTTCATTAAACTTTCATCCCCGCTGACTTTAATATTCACCAGCCCAATTACACAGCGTGGATCTCTTCTCCTCTCGCTCGTCCTAACGAGAGCAGCAATGGAGGGAAGGACTGGCTGGAGGGATGGATGACAGCATCGGGATGGAGGGATGGGGGAGGGAAGGAGGGAGGTGACCTGGTGTCCTGGAACGGAGGACAGGAAGCAGCAGGTCTGATGAGCGGCTGTCCAAACAGAGACGGAGACCAGCGGAGGGATGGACGGATATATAGGAACTACACACAAATCTAGAAGTTCCACACAAAAGTCTAGAAATTAGGGCGACAGTTGTGAGGAAACGTAGCTCTAAGGCTAAAGCTAAGCCCGCGGGTCACCACCAACCTGTCCACGATTCTAACCGATACGCCCCACTCAAAGACCCTTTGAGCAACAAACCCTGGTTATTGGCAGCTCCATAGTCAGAAACGTGGCTTTAGAGACACCAGCGACCGCAGTTAAATGCATCCCAGGAGCCAAAGCGGGCGACATTGAGTCTTATCTGAAACTGCTGGCTAAGGATAAACGTAAATACATCATGACATCGTGATTTACGTCAGCGGGAACGACTCCCGGTTACGCTAATCGGAGGTCACAAAAGTCAAACCATTGACTATCCAGGGTTGAGACCAGTGATGATGATGATGATGATGATGAGACCAGGACGCAGAGTTGTAGTCTTACACACCTCTCTGCAGTTTCCCACCTGCCGCCCCTCCCACACCCCCATAGTGACTGTGTCTGTCCCCCGGGCCCTTAGAATAAAATCCAAAAACACCTCTAAGGTAAATCACAATAACCTCATAAAAATTAAAACAATAAACGTAACAAAACAGAAAAATAAAACCATTAAATGTGGATTATTAAATATCAGATACCTTACCTCTAAATCTGTTAGTTAATGATCTGATTGGTGATCATCATATTGATTTATTTTGTCTCACAGAAACCTGCTGCAGCAGGATGATCATGTTAATATGAATGAATCTACACCCGATTACTTAAAGGTACAGCACAAGTTCCAGGTTTTTTCCAGAAGTTCGCCCCCTCTGGCGACAAGTGGAAGTGACACTAACGTCGTGCACACGCATGAGCTGCTTGGACTGCGTTGGTCTCTAATTTCACCACATTACACTCAGTCTGAGCCCAGAGTCAGAGACACGATGTCTACTGAAGTAATAATGTTATAAATCTGAAAGTTGTTTACGGTTTGATTGTTGAGTAAACTGATGGACTGTATGCTAACGGTAGCAACAGGCTAACGCTGGGTGTAGTTCAAATATCTAAATTCACAGGCTGAGACCACGATTAGCTTATAAAATTACCGCATCAACTAAATTTAACACGTGTCTAGAGTGTCTCTCTTCCCCAGGAACAGTCATATGTCTGTCATACTGCTGCATTTACATGCTAGCAACGTAGCATTGCAATATTCTGCATCCTTATTTCCATCATTCATCACATTTACCTTGTTAGTGAGAAGAAAGCAACTGTGGGTCCATTTTATTCCCAGACTGGATCGGAGCTCCCTCCAGTAAAAAAAAGAAAGAAAAAAGCTGCTCGGTTGTTTACTCTGGTTGTTTACTCCCGTCTTACTCCAGTGTTGTGCTGAAAAACGCCCCCCCCCCCCCCCCCCTGCCTTGGGGACCTGTCAGAGACCAAACTTTTCTTCTTCATCTTGCTGGAGTCTGAGTTTGGGTCTGAGAGGCTCCTGTTCTCCATCTTTTAGCAGCAGTTAGTGTCTCAGCATGCGCGGACCTGCGGTGGTGGAATACGACACTGATGCAGCCAGACGAAAGAGAACGTGCAGCTCATTTCCCCCACAAGCCCCCCCCCCCCCCCTTAGAGGCTTCATACCCGAAACTCTGGCATTGAGAGAAACAGTGGGAGAGACACGGCAGTGAAGAAAGCTGATTCTGCACATAAGCAGCTGTTAGAGCAGATGGAGCAGGGGTGGGCACTCCAGGTCCTCGAGGGCCGGCATCCTGCAGGTATTAGGAGTTTCCTTGTGGTTACAGACCTTGTGACTTGTTCAGAGCTAGGCATCAAGCTCTGCACAATTACCTGTTGATTGGAGTCAGGTGTGCTGCAGGAGGGAAATTCCTAATATCTGTAGGATGCCGGCCCTCGAGGACCTGGAGTGCCCACCCCTGAGGTGGAGGAAAGAAGAGATGGTCATTAACACTTAAAATAAAGCAATGCACCTTTAAAATTTCATGTTCCTAGAGCTGCAGGCTGAGGGAGGAAGGTGCGGCTGCTATCTTACATTCAGGAGGAGGTGCGGCTGCTATCTTACATTCAGGAGGAGGTGTGGCTGCCATCTTCCAATCAGGGAGGAGGTGTGGCTGCTATCTTCCAATCAGGAGGAGGTGTGGCTGCTATCTTCCAATCAGGAGGAGGTGTGGCTGCTGTCTTCCATTCAGGAGGAGGTGTGGCTGCTATCTTCCAAACAGGAGGAGGTGTGGCTGCCATCTTCCAATCAGGAGGAGGTGTGGCTGCTATCTTCCAATCAGGAGGAGGTGTGGCTGCTATCTTCCAATCAGGAGGAGGTGTGGCTGCTGTCTTCCATTCAGGAGGAGGTGTGGCTGCCATCTTCCAAACAGGAGGGAGGTGTGGCTGCCATCTTCCAATCAGGAGGAAGGTGCGGCTGCTATCTTCCAATCAGGAGGAGGTGTGGCTGCTATCTTCCAATCAGGAGGAGGTGTGGCTGCCATCTTCCAATCAGGAGGAGGTGTGGCTGCTATCTTTCAATCAGGGCTATTTATTAATCCCAGACCTCAGATTAGTCATAATTCCTTTGAACACCTAATTCTAAGCCTTTCTCATCCTAACTGGAAATCAGAGAAACCACTTTTGTTAGCTGTAGCGTATCTGTTAGCAGTAGTGTATCTGTTAGCTGTAGTGTATCGTTAGCTGTAGTGTATCGTTAGTTGTAGAGTATCGTTAGCTGTAGCGTATCTGTTAGCTGTAGCGTATCGTCCACCTGGACCTTACTCAGAGTTTCTGACTGAATTTTCAGACTTTTTATCAGATTTATTGTTGAATACTGATAAAGTTGTCGTTTTGGGCGACTTTAATGTTCATGTTGGCGATAACGACAGCTTAAATATTGCTTTTAAATCTATGCTAGACTCAAAATCGGTTTTTCACAAAATGTTCATGAACCCACTCATTCTCATAATCATACTCTGGATCTGGTCCTGACGTATGGTGTTGACAGTGAGGAACTGAAAGTTTTTCCCCATAATCCTGTTCTGTCTGATCACTTCTTAATTTTTGAGTTTACTTTAATGGACTACACGATGGCTGAGAATAAATTCCATTACAGTAGATGTTTATCAGATAGTGCCGTTACCAAGTTTAAAGAATCTATTTCATCACTATTTCCTACAATGCCAGATGTTAACGTCACAGAAAGCATCTATTCAAGCTTTACTCCAGTTCAGATTGATCAGCTTGCTGATAAAAGCAGTTTCAACCCGCACAGTACTAGATAATGTGGCTCTGTTAAAAAAAAATAAATAAAGAGAAAATCTGTCAGAAGGAAGCTTCCTAGTTTAATTCCCAGTTACGAGTCTAACAAGAGTGAGGTTTGCAACCTTAGAGGTCCCCAATTCCCGACCACACAGTCACAATGAGAACAGCAGATCCAAAACTAAATACAAAGCTTTTATTCACCAACAGTAAAAAAAAAAATGCAATGTTGGGAAATCCACTATAAAAAGTCAGTCAAGCCAGGGTCCTGGTGCAGCCTGGCGTACTTCCGTGGTAAAATTTTGTGCAGGTCAGTTCGGTATGGTAACCTGGACCTGCCCTTGCATCCCAGTTGTCGCTGGGGGACACGCCACTACGCCGCAGTCCAATCCAGTGCCAGGAGCTTGCTGCCACCCGCCGCTGTCAGGGAAGGAAAGAGAATCAGTGCACGGTCTGCCTGTCCAACAATCCACTCGCTGATTCAGCCTCTGGATCCGTTTACTTCCCTTTAGATGATTATGCGTGCGCCCATCAGTCCAAACACTGCCACTGTTGCTGCTCTGCTGTCACCCAGGCCAAACACCTCCTGCAAAGAGGAAGAACACCCAGCCACTGCTCTGCACGTCTAGAGGGTTCACATGCACTCTCAGTGCATGTGGGATGATTACTTTCCTTCCTAAAAGGAATAGCGAGCGTTGATTGGCACACGGTCTGGAGATATTCCACCTCAGAGCCAGGAAGTCAGTCCCACGGCAGAAGACTCCCAAATCCAGGCGCTACCTGTGGTGGAGCCAGCAGGCAGTAGCTCCTCTTTGCCCTGTTTCTTCTCTCCCTTTTTCACAGGTATCTGGTGTCTATTACAGGGAAGGGGAGGACCAACTGGTGATTACAAATCACTGATTGAATGAGGTGCAGGTGTGTCAATTTGCAGCAACCAGCTGTCTTTGTTAGCAGTTCATGGAATAACCCAGTCCAACATATCCACAGCAACAAAAAAATACAAATCCACAGCACAAAACACAAAGTCCCACCATAATAACGCACAACAATATGGATTTACCTGATCATGCAACAACTACAGGCTGTGTTTAGTTATGAGAGGAAATGGCGCATCTGGCTTAGAGGAGTCTCGCTTAATCTGGAAAGAGAGTCTAATTGTTTATAAAAATTCTTACGTAAGACTAGAACAGCTTACTATTCATCCTTGATGGAGGAAAATAGGAATAATCCCAGGTTCCTTTTCAGCACTGTAGCCAGGCTGACAAAGAGCCATAGTGCTGTTGAGCCATGCATTCAGATTCAGATTCAGATTCAGATTTATTTTCACCATTGTGTAATACACATAGGAATTTGTTTTGGCAAGAACAAGTGTGCGTTCCATCAGTCAGGCCATTTTTCCACATATACCATACAACCAAACACACAAAGACACCATTCAAAAAATAAATAGAATTATATTAGCAGGTAAAGTGCATTAGTGATCAGTCCAGTTGTGCAACACAATAGTCCATTTTTCTGGTACCCCTAAGGGTCTGGAGATAAAGGGAAACCAGCATCCGTTAGCAGCCTAGCTGCTGAGGGGAAAAAACTGCGTTTGTATCGCTCTGTCTTGGCCCCCAGATGCCGCATCCTTCTCCCAGAAAGGGGCAGGGTGAGGAGAGGCCGTGGCCAGGATGGGAGGGGTCGGCCATCATCTTTCTTGCCCTCCTCAACGCCCTTAAGTCATGCAGGGACTTGAGGGAGGGCAGGGGACGGCCGATCACCCTCTCTGCAGAGCGTATCCCCCGACTTTCAGCTGTGACGATTTCATGAGTTTCTTTACAAACAAAATTGTTTCTATTAGAGAGAAAATCCATGACATCCTCCCAGCTACTAACGACATCTTACCCCCAGCAGGTTTAGAGACATCTGTAGATGCTGAATTATGTCTGGATCATTTCTGTCCTGTACAGATATCTGAGTTAACCAAACTAATTGTGGCATCCAAACCTTCTACCTGCATTCTGGATCCCATCCCAACCAAGTTGCTAAAGGAAGTCTTTCCTTTGATTAACACTTACCTACTAGATCTGATTAATTCATCGCTATTGGCAGGATATGTACCTCAGTCCTTTAAGACTGCAGTAATAAAACCTTTACTTAAAAAACCTACTCTGCTGACTCAGGAGAATTAGCTAATTATAGACTGATATCCAACCTCCCCTTTATGTCTAAAATTCTTGAGAAAACAGTTTCAGCTCAACTTTGTGCCCATCTGAGCAGAAATAATCTGTTTGAAAAGTGTCAGTCTGGTTTTAGAGCTCATCATAGCACAGAGACGGCACTGGTGAAGGTTACTAATGATCTTCTCGTGGCTTCAGATAAAGGACTCCTGTCCATACTTGTCCTGTTAGATCTCAGTGCTGCATTCGACACCATCGATCACAACATTCTGCTACAGAGACTTGAACATGTTATTGGAATTAGAGGAACTGCATTAGACTGGTTCAAGTCATACTTATCTGATAGATTTCAGTTTGTTAATGTCAACAACGCGTCTTCATCACACACCAGAGTAACTGATGGAGTTCCCCAGGGTTCTGTGCTCGGACCAATTCTCTTCACATTATATATGCTTCCTTTGGGTAATATCATCAGACAACATGGCATAAATGTTCATTGTTATGCAGACGACACTCAGATATACTTATCTATGAAGCCTGATGAAACCAATCAGTTTGTTAGATTACAAAGATGTCTTAGTGACATAAAGACCTGGATGACCCTGAACTTTCTGCTTCTAAATTCAGACAAGACCGAGGTCATAGTCTTTGGTCCCGAAAAACTCAGGACTAAATTATCTAGCTTTATAGTTGATCTGGATGCATTAATTTGGCTTCCAGCACCACAGTGAAGAATCTTGGAGTCATTTTTGACCAGGATTTGTCTTTCAACTCCCATATAAAACAGGTTTCTAGAACCGCCTTCTTCCACCTACGTAATATTGCTAAAATTAGGAACATCCTCTCTCAGGACGATGCAGAAAAACTAGTCCATGCTTTTGTTACTACCAGATTGGATTACTGTAATTCCGTATTATTGGGCTGCCCCAAATATGCCTGAAAAGTCTCCAGCTGATCCAGAATGCTGCAGCGAGGGTTCTGACTAGAACCAGCAGGAGAGATCATACTTCTCCAGTTCTAGCTTCTCTTCATTGGCTCCCTGTTAAATCCAGGATAGAATTTAAAATTCTTCTTCTCACATGTAAAGCTCTCCATTACACACACTTTTGCGTGTAAACGCCCCATATTGCATATTCATTGCAGAAAAAGTACTAAATGGATAAAGGCGCTATTCAGCATGTTTTAAAGACCGAACCCTTTTAGCTGTTGATAGACCAGTTTGTACATTTTTTAGTGTGTGCAGTGAGATAGCTCACGTTTTTTTACACGCAAGCCTTTGATAGATCCGGCCCTAAGAGTAGAATGCGATGCAGAGCAACCGATTCAGGTTGGGGGGGCAGACACCCTCTCTACCTTTAAGATCAGGCTTAAAACCTTCCTTTTTGATAAGTCTTATAAGCCCACCAGCGGGTCTGGGTCGGGTCGGGCCGGATCGGTCCACGTTTTTTTTACGTCTCCACAGATAAAAACTGGGACGGGTACCCTTATATCCGACCCGACCCGGACTACTTTTTTGGCACCCTTCGGTAGGGGTACTGATCTAACCGATCCGGACCAAAGAGGTGGAGCTAACACACAGCAATCAGCTGATTCATTGAAAAATCCGCCACTTCCCGCGTGACCCAGCGTAAAAACAAAGCCGGGGTGACTCCTTTCTGTTTCTGTCACGTGTGGCGCCGGTGTTTTGGTTAAACGGCGTTACACGGCGATGATGTCACACAATCACGTAGCAGCGCTGTCCAGTTTAGAATAAGGGTACAGGTTGCTGTGGGGACACAGCGTGAAATCAACACATCCGTACCCAAACCCACCCGATCCGGCCTGACCCAGACCCGCGGGTGGAAATGGGGCTATAGTTAGGGATGCTTAGCCTCCCTTAGTTAAGCTGCTATAGGTTTAGACTGCTGCAGGACATCCATGATGCACTGGGCTCTTCCTCTCCCATGACGCACTGGGCTCTTCTTTTCCCATGATGCACTGGGCTCTTCTTTTCCCATGATGCACTGGGCTTCCTTTCCTTGTGACAGTAATGCATCATTTACTGTGTTCTCTCTCTCAGCAGATCTGGCTGGATAACGTTGCAGTGTTTGTTGCTCTCTCTCTCTCTCTCTCTCTTTCTCTCTCTCTCTCTCTCTCTCTCTCTCTTTCTGTCTTCCCCCCCAGCCGGTCGAGGCAGATGGCCGCCCTACCTGAGCCGGGTTCTGCCGGAGGTTTTTCCTCCCTGTTAAAAGGGTGTTTTCCTTCCCACTGTCACCACCCCTCCATGCTCGCTCAGGAAGGGGGATTGGACCGGGTCAAGTCCAGATCCCATCCATGCTGGTTTCCTTGGACCGGGTCAAGTCCAGATCCCATCCATGCTGGTTTCCTTGGATCGGGTCAAATCCAGATTCCATCCATGCGGGTTTCCTTGGACCGGGTCATGTCCAGATGCCATCCATGCTGGTTTCCTTGGACCGGGTCAAAGTCCAGATCCCATCCATGATGGTTTCCTGTGGACAGGGTCAAGTCCAGATCCCATCCATGCTGGTTTCCTTGGACCTGTCAAGTCCAGATTCCATCCATGCTGGTTTCCTTGGATCGGGTCAAATCCAGATTCCATCCATGCTGGTTTCCTTGGACCGGGTCAAGTCCAGATCCCATCCATGCTGGTTTCCTTGGACCGGGTCAAGTCCAGATCCCATCCATGCTGGTTTCCTTGGATCGGGTCAAATCCAGATTCCATCCATGCTGGTTTCCTTGGACCGGGTCATGTCCAGATGCCATCCATGCTGGTTTCCTTGGACCGGGTCAAGTCCAGATCCCATCCATGCTGGTTTCCTTGGACCGGGTCAAGTCCAGATCCCATCCATGCTGGTTTCCTTGGACCTGTCAAGTCCAGATTCCATCCATGCTGGTTTCCTTGGACCGGGTCAAGTCCAGATCCCATCCATGCTGGTTTCCTTGGACCGGGTCAAGTCCAGATCCCATCCATGCTGGTTTCCTTGGACTGGGTCAAGTCCAGATCCCATCAATGCTGGTTTCCTTGGACCTGTCAAGTCCAGATTCCATCCATGCTGGTTTCCTTGGATCGGGTCAAATCCAGATTCCATCCATGCTGGTTTCCTTGGACCGGGTCAAGTCCAGATCCCATCCATGCTGGTTTCCTTGGACCGGGTCAAGTCCAGATCCCATCCATGCTGGTTTCCTTGGACCGGATCAAGTCCAGATCCCATCCATGCTGGTTTCCTTGGACCTGTCAAGTCCAGATCCCATCCATGCTGGTTTCCTTGGACCGGGTCAAGCGCAGATCCCATCCATGCTGGTTTCCTTGGACCGGGTCAAGTCCAGATCCCATCCATGCTGGTTTCCTTGGACCGCGTCAAGTCCAGATCCCATCCATGCTGGTTTCCTTGGACCGGGTCAAGTCCAGATCCCATCCATGCTGGTTTCATTGGACCGGGTCAAGTCCAGATCCCATCCATGCTGGTTTCCTTGGACCGGGTCAAGTCCAGATCCCATCCATGCTGGTTTCCTTGGACCGGGTCAAGTCCAGATCCCATCCATGCTGGTTTCTTTGGACTGGGTCAAGTCCAGATCCCATCCATGCTGGTTTCTTTGGACCGGGTCAAGTCCAGATCCCATCCATGCTGGTTTCTTTGGACCGGGTCAAGTCCAGATCCCATCCATGCTGGTTTCTTTGGACCAGGTCAAGTCCAGATCCCATCCATGCTGGTTTCTTTGGACCGAGTCAAGTCCAGATCCCATCCATGCTGGTTTCTTTGGACCGGGTCAAGTCCAGTTTCCATCCATGCTGGTTTCCTTGGACCGGGTCAAGTCCAGATCCCATCCATGCTGGTTTCCTTGAACCGGGTCAAGTCCAGATCCCATCCATGCTGGTTTCCTTGGACCGGGTCAAGTCCAGATTCCATCCATGCTGGTTTCCTTGGACCAGGTCAGGTCCAGATTCCATCCACGCTGGTTTCCTTGGACCGGGTCAAGTCCAGATGCCATCCTTGCTGGTTTCCTTGGACCAGGTCAAGTCCACATTCCATCCATGCTGGTTTCCTTGGAGCGGGTCAAGTCCAGTTTCCATCCATGCTGGTTTCCTTGGACCGGGTCAAGTCCAGATCCCATCCATGCTGGTTTCCTTGAACCGGGTCAAGTCCAGATCCCATCTATGCTGTTTTCCTTGGACCGGGTCAAGTCCAGATTCCATCCATGCTGGTTTCCTTGGACCGGGTCAGGTCAGATTCCATCCACGCTGGTTTCCTTGGACCCGGGTCAAGTCCAGATCCCATCCACGCTGGTTTCCTCGGACCGGGTCAAGTCCAGTTTCCATCCATGCTGGTTTCCTTGGACCGGGTCAAGTCCAGATCCCATCCACGCTGGTTTCCTTGGACCGGGTCAAGTCCAAATCCCATCCATGCCGGTTTCCTTGGACCGGGTCAAGTCCAGATGCCATCCATGCTGGTTTCCTTGGACCGGGTCAAGTCCACATCCCATCCATGTTGGTTTCCTTGGACCGGGTCAAGTCCAGATCCCATCCATGCTGGTTTCCTTGGACCGGGTCAAATCCAGATGCCATCCATGCTGGTTTCCTTGGACCGGGTCAAGTCCAGATCCCATCCATGCTGGTTTCCTTGGACCGGGTCAAGTCCAGATCCCTTCCATGCTGGTTTTCTTGGACGGGGTCAAGTCCAGATCCCATCCATACTGGTTTCCTTGGACCGGGTCACGTCCAGATCCCATCCATGCTGGTTTCCTTGGACCGGGTCAAGTCCAGATCCCATCCATGCTGGTTTCCTTGGACCGGGTCAAGTCCAGATCCCATCCATGCTGGTTTCCTTGGACTGGGTCAAGTCCAGATCCCATCCATGCTGGTTTCCTTGAACCGGGTCAAGTCCAGATCCCATCCATGCTGGTTTGTTTGGACCGGGTCAAGTCCAGATCCCATCCATGCTGGTTTCCTTGGACCGGGTCAAATCCAGATGCCATCCATGCTGGTTTCCTTGGACCGGGTCAAGTCCAGAACCCATTCATGCTGGTTTCCTTGGACCGGGTCAAGTCCAGATTCCATCCATGCTGGTTTCCTTGGACCGGGTCAAGTCCAGAACCCATCCATGCTGGTTTCCTTGGACCGGGTCAAGTCCAGATCCCATCCATGCTGGTTTCCTTGGACCGGGTCAAGTCCAGAACCCATCCACGCTGGTTTCCTTGGACTGGGTCAAGTCCAGATCCCTTCCATGCTGGTTCTCTTGGACAGGGTCAAGTCCAGATCCCATCCATACTGGTTTCCTTGGACCGGGTCAAGTCCAGATCCCATCCATGCTGGTTTCCTTGGACCGGGTCAAGTCCAGATCCCATCCATGCTGGTTTCCTTGGACTGGGTCAAGTCCAGATCCCATCCATGCTGGTTTCCTTGAACCGGGTCAAGTCCAGATCCCATCCATGCTGGTTTCCTTGGACCGGGTCAAGTCCAGATCCCATCCATGCTGGTTTCCTTGGACCGGGTCAAATCCAGATGCCATCCATGCTGGTTTCCTTGGACCGGGTCAAGTCCAGAACCCATTCATGCTGGTTTCCTTGGACCGGGTCAAGTCCAGATTCCATCCATGCTGGTTTCCTTGGACCGGGTCAAGTCCAGAACCCATCCATGCTGGTTTCCTTGGACCGGGTCAAGTCCAGATCCCATCCATGCTGGTTTCCTTGGACCGGGTCAAGTCCAGAACCCATCCACGCTGGTTTCCTTGGACCGGGTCAAGTCCAGATCCCTTCCATGCTGGTTTTCTTGGACAGGGTCAAGTCCAGATCCCATCCATACTGGTTTCCTTGGACCGGGTCAAGTCCAGATCCCATCCATGCTGGTTTCCTTGGACCGGGTCAAGTCCAGATCCCATCCATGCTGGTTTCCTTGAACCTGGTCAAGTCCAGATCCCATCCATGCTGGTTTCTTTGGACCGGGTCAAGTCCAGATCCCATCCATGCTGGTTTCTTTGGACCGGGTCAAGTCAGATTCCATCCATGCTGGTTTCTTTGGACCGGGTCAAGTCAGATCCCATCCATGCTGGTTTCTTTGGACCGGGTCAAGTCAGATCCTATCCATGCTGGTTTCCTTGGACCGGGTCAAGTCCAGATCCCATCCATGCTGGTTTCTTTGGACCGGGTCAAGTCCAGATGCCATCCATGCTGGTTTCCTTGGACCGGGTCAAGTCCAGATCCCATCCATGCTGGTTTCCTTTGCTAGGCTGTTATGAATCTGACCTGAATTTTCTGTCTGTGTAGCATCCAGAGGCGACGTTGTCATGAATTGGCGCCCAGTCTAAACCGGGGGGCCTGTACGACGAAGCCGGATTTTCTCTTATCGAGGTAACTTCAGGGTTAACCCCTGGGTTTTTCGTCCTATGACGCTGGTTCACTTCTGATCGGGTTATATCTCCCCGGTAGCTTATGCTGAACGCCTAACCTGGTCTGGACCAGGTTAAGTTCTGGATAAGAGATCTCCGACTATGAAAGCACCACTCCCTGACCAATCAGCACTCTCGGAAAATGGCCTTTGCCCATTTTTAGAAGATCCTGTCGATGCCGGTGCGCAGATCGTGAGAGGAGTTCTTAAAAGAGAGAATATTCAGAGATGGTGTAACCCTTTTTGATTTGCCACATGACACTTTATATGAAAGATGTAGGTTTTCCTCTGCTGGACTCCGTTACATCTGTCCGCTGTTAGAGCCGCACATCACTAATGTAACGCATCGCAGCCGGACACCGACAACACCACAGATGCTCTTCATCACACTGAGGTTTTATTAATGTTAGACTAATTGAATTAATTTTGATATAGACCAGCGCCTCACCTCGAGTGGAAAAAAAAATTAGTGCTGTGCTGATGTAGCTGAAAAGCTTATTTTTGTGGCCGAATTATGCTCATGGTCCCACTCAGTAAAACGTCATTCATTTATTTATTCATTCATTCATTCATTCACTGGTAGTTTGATGCACACCGTTGGCGACACTGAAAACGTATAAAAACATGTCATGTAATAGCCGCTTTTCCCCTGTGGGCTGCACAAATATTAAATGAAATTCCATTCATTCATGAAAGAGTGTGGCAGCATAGAATCTCGTCACTGGCCGGTTTGGATTATATATTTGTATTTGTTCTTTACTTGTTCCCATGATCGTCTTGCGCTGCGGGGTTGCATCTGAAATAATGTGATTAAGAGAGGTCACACATGTAGAAAACATGAATTTATGGAGCGCACACCCACCCATGCCGGCATGGTGAAGGGTTACAACACGTTCAACGATATGAGCCTAAAATATCCATATGCACAGCATGAGAAGCAAATATACTGAGGAAGCGCTGTAGTGTGATGAACACTAAATGATCAGAGTCCGATATTGTTCCATGATTGTACAATCGCACGGACTTGCTGCGCATTAACAGCCAGCATTAATGGCTTTTGCTGCGGCGACTGTGTTGCCGCAGCATAAATGGAGCCATTTATTTCATTCCTGAATCATAATGTCGTGTTATCATTCAGGAACGATGAACCTGAATTCTACATATTTCTTAAGTATCATCGTCTGCTCCTCCATGGTGAAATATGTCGCTCTCTGTTTCTCCATGTCTGTGATTGGTCAGATGCTTCCAACGCCGCCTCTTTTATGTGAGCGCGCACTGATTAAGATTGGAAAACCCTGGGTTGAGTTACCGAGTTGATAACCAGCTTCATAGTACCGTTTATCAAGACCGCAGATGTCTGGTTAAGTCAACCCAGGTAACTGAGAGAAATCCCGGGCATGTTAATCCGGCTTCGTCGTACAGGCCCCAGGTGTTTTTGAACTGTGGTTCAACAGAAATATTAAAAACAAACAAACAAAAAATAAAACAAGTAAACAAGCATGATGGGGCTCCAAAGCAAAAATATTGTTGAGCAACACTTTGAGCCAATCACTGCAATCAGCTCTGATGTGTCTGGGTTTTGTTCTTTTTTTTATCATCATTATGATTATTTTCCAGCACAATTCAAAATCATTATCTTATCTCATAAAATTGTAATTTAGTAAATTTTTATTTATTATTGGTTTCTTTAGTTTCTTGTTTTTTTAAATACTGTTGTGAATTTGGCCTTTTCTTCAATTGGAGGGGATGACTAATTTTGAGAACGACTGTACGGGAGGTTTTTCACAGAGTGACGTGTTTACGTTCTATATTCTTCTGCTTTGCTGCCGTTTTGTTTCTTTTCTTTTTCCCTCCTGTCATGTATTCACTTTTCTCCTATTTTGTTATAATTTCTGGCATTGATAACGTTAATTCTACAATGTCTTTTTTATGATTTATTTATTATCTGTTTATAGGGATGCATGATATAATCGGCCTCCTATCAGTATCGGCCTATATCAGCCTTAAAACTGAGTATCGGATATCAGCCACCCCACTGATATTTAACTGATATTTAACTGATCAGGCCGCTGTTTCTAAAGTGAAAAAAACAGAAAACAAAAAGCTTCTTCTTCCTCTTCAAAAACTTATTTTTACAGACTTTCAATTTTTAAAAGTTTCTTGCCTGAGTTTTTGAGTAAATGAAATCCCTAAGACTGACTCTAAAGCTCCGCATGCAGATGTGCAGTCATCCCCATAATTATTCATCCCCTCCAAATAAAGACGGAAACATCAGCTGTCAGTGAAATAAGATTAAATTGACTAAAGTAATAATAAATAAAAATTCTATGAAAATCATCACATTGATTCTGAATTGTGGTTCAACAGAAATATAAAAAATAAATAAATAAATAAACAAGTAAACAAGAATGATTGGGCTCTAAGGCTAAAATGTTGTTGAGCAACACTTTGAGCCAATCACTGCATTCAGGTGTTTCTGTAACGTCCAATCAGACGTCTGCACCTGCTGGCAGGTATGTTGGTCCATGTTCATGGGAAAGATGTTTTAATGTGTCTGAGACAGTTTTGTTTGTTCGTTTGTTTTTATTAATATTATTTCCTGTCACAATTAAAAAGCAACATTTTATTTCACTAAATTATAATTTTGTAAATTTAAAGTATTATTAGTTTCTTGTTTGAATTCTTATTGTGAATTTATCCTTTTCTTTAATTGGAGGGTGTCAGTAATCTGGAGCACGACTGTACGCGGTTTCTACATCACATGTAGGACGATATGGAGGCAGTTCTGTCTCATATGAGACGAGGTTAGATTTACAGGCAGATCGTGGAGAGATGCATCCTGATGAGCGCCACAAACGTGCACGGAGGTGTGTGCGTTCGTGTGTGTGTGAGAGTGTGTGTGAGTGTGAGTGTGTGTGTGAGAGTGTGTGTGTGTGAGTGTGGTGTGTCGTGTGTGTGAGTGTGAGAGTGTGTGAGTGTATTAGCAGTCAGAGCACTCAGGCCCACGGGCGATTCCTGTGTGTGCTTGCGATAAAGGGGAAAAAGGGAGGAAGTATAACGGGGGAAGCGGGGCGTGGAGGCTGGGGGGGGGGGGGTAGGACGGGTGAGAGGAGAGGGGAGGAAGCTGGCTGGGTGGGAGGGTGATGAGGATGATGAGGGGGAGTGTGTGCAGGAGAGGAGCTTCCTCTGCGCCATCAAAGCCTCTGGATCACGTCCCCACTGGTCCTTCAACCCCCCCCCCCCCATGAAGGGGGAGTCTTAGCAGGGTAATTAAGAATGGCCTCTAAACACGGGAGCAGCAGATGAAAGTAAATGATTAAAATAATTCCAGGCTGCGCGCTGACGAGCGAGTGTGGGCTGGCCGCCGGACATGCGCGCGCGGTAATTAGATAATTAATCTGAATGCAAATGATGAGCCCTAACGAAGCAGTCGAGCTGAACCAGCGACAACCGCCGAGAGAGAAACGGGGGGGTGGGGGGGGGATTTAGGGGGAAAACACATGAATACGGGAATAAAAAGCTCCCAAAATCGGCATGAAGGCTGAGGAGCAGCAGCAGTAACAACCAGTGACAGCTCACACACACACACACACACACACACGCACACACACACAAACACACACACACACACACACACACACACACACCGGCGGCGGGTTAAAAATATACACCCGCGTACGGAGACGAGAGGAGAGGAGGAATGAAGATGAAACGGCACCTGAGGAGGGAAACAGAGCTTTGCTGCGCGCATGAACAAATTGTGGATTTTCTGCAACACACTCATTATTTCTTCACCCTCCTCTTCCTCGCCTCTTTCTCGTGTGTGTCAGAGGTAAACAGCTCGCTTCTGCTTTCAAACAGGTGCAGCTCCACCTGCCAGCGCACATAACCGCCTCCGTTTACGTCTGCAGGCTTATTTACGGGGAGAAGGCCGCACGCGCCGCTTTCATGCGCCAGCGTTGTTTACCGCAGCAACATGTTTACAGACGCGTCATGTTTACTGGAGCAACATGTTTACCGCAGCAACATGTTTACAGACTCGTCATGTTTACTTGAGCAACATGTTTACCGCGGCAACATGTTTACAGACGCGTCATTTTTACTGGAGCAACATGTTTACCGCAGCAACATGTTTACTGACGCATCATGTTTACCGCAGCAACATGTTTACGGACACATCATGTTTACCACAGCAACATGTTTACTGACGCGTCATGTTTACCGCAGAAAATTGTTTACAGACGAGTCATGTTTACCGCAGAAAATTGTTTACCGCAGCAACATGTTTACAGACGCATCATGTTTACCACAGCAAAATGTTTACAGACGAGTCATGTTTACCACAGCAACATGTTTACTGACGCGTCATGTTTACCGCAGAAAATTGTTTACCGCAGCAACATGTTTACAGACGAGTCATGTTTACCGCAGCAAAATGTTTACAGACGCATCATGTTTACCGCAGCAACATGTTTACAGACGTGTCATGTTTACCGCAGCAACATGTTTACAGACGAGTCATGTTTACCGCAGCAAAATGTTTACCGCAGCAACATGTTTACAGACGCGTCATGTTTACCGCAGCAACATGTTTACAGGCGCATCATGTTTACCGCAGCAACATGTTTACAGGCGCGTCATGTTTACCGCAGCAACATGTTTACAGACGCATCATGTTTACCGCAGCAACATGTTTACTGATGCATCATGTTTACAGACGCATCATGTTTACCGCAGCAACATGTTTACAGGCGTGTCATGTTTACCGCAGCAACATGTTTTCTGACGCAACATGTTTACAGGCGCATCATGTTTACCGCAGCAACATGTTTACTGACGCCAACATGTTTACAGACGCAACATGTTGACCGCAGCAACATGTTTACTGCAGGAACATGTTTACAGACGCATCATGTTTACCGCAGCAACATGTTTTCCGCAGCAACATGTTGACTGACGCAACATGTTTACAGGCGCTTCATGTTTACCGCAGCAACATGTTTACAGACGCGTCATGTTTACAGACGCATCATGTTTACCGCAGCAACATGTTGACTGACGCAACATGTTTACAGACGCGTCATGTTTACCGCAGCAACATGTTTACAGACGCGTCATGTTTACCGCAGCAACATGTTTACAGACGCTTCATGTTTACCGCAGCAACATGTTTACAGACGCATCATGTTTACCGCAGCAACATGTTTACAGACGCATCATGTTTACCGCAGCAACATGTTTACGGACACATCATGTTTACCGCAGGAACATGTTTACAGACGCGTCATGTTTACCGCAGCAACATGTTTACAGACGCAACATGTTTACATACGCGTCATGCTTATTGCAGCAACATGTTTACTGACGCAACATGTTTACATGGCGTCATGCTTATTGCAGCAACATGTTTACAGACGCGTCATGTTTACCGCATCAACATGCTTACCGTAGCAACATGTTTACTGGAGCAATATGTTTACAGACGCGTCATGTTTACTGCAGAAACATGTTTACAGACGCGTCATGTTTACCGCAGCAACATGTTTACAGACGCATCATGTTTACCGCAGCAACATGTTTACTGATGCATCATGTTTACCGCAGCAACATGTTTACAGACGTGTCATGTTTACCGCAGCAACATGTTTTCTGACGCAACATGTTTACAGACGCATCATGTTTACCGCAGCAACATGTTTACTGACGCAACATGTTTACAGATGCAACATGTTTACCGCAGCAACATGTTTACTGCAGGAACATGTTTACAGACGCATCATGTTTACTGCAGCAACATGTTTACTGACGCAACATGTTTACAGACGCAACATGTTGACCGCAGCAACATGTTTACTGCAGGAACATGTTTACAGACGCATCATGTTTACCGCAGCAACATGTTTTCCGCAGCAACATGTTGACTGACGCAACATGTTTACAGACGCTTCATGTTTACCGCAGCAACATGTTTACAGACGCGTCATGTTTACAGACGCATCATGTTTACCGCAGCAACATGTTGACTGACGCAACATGTTTACAGACGCGTCATGTTTACCGCAGCAACATGTTTACATACGCGTCATGCTTATTGCAGCAACATGTTTACAGACGCGTCATGTTTACCGCATCAACATGCTTACCGTAGCAACATGTTTACTGGAGCAATATGTTTACAGACGCGTCATGTTTACTGCAGAAACATGTTTACAGACGCGTCATGTTTACCGCATCAACATGTTTACAGACGCATCATGTTTACCACAGCAACATGTTTACAGATGCATCATGTTTACCGCAGCAACATGTTTACTGACGCAACATGTTACCGCAGCAACATGTTAACTGATGCAACATGTTTACAGACGCATCATGTTTACTGCAGCAACATGTTTACTGACGCATCATGTTAACAAACGCGTCATGTTTACCGCAGCAACATGTTTACTGCAGCAACATGTTTACCGCAGCAACATGTTTACCGCAGCAAGATGTTTACCGCAGCAACATGTTCACGGCAGCAACATGTTTACCGCAGCAACATGTTTACCGCAGCAAGATGTTTACCGCAGCAACATGTTTACCGCAGCAAGATGTTCACGGCAGATATTTGTTTACTGACGCATCATGTTAACAAACGCGTCATGTTTACCGCAGCAACATGTTTACTGCAGCAACATGTTTACCGCAGCAACATGTTTACCGCAGCAACATGTTTACCGCAGCAACATGTTCACGGCAGATATTTGTTTACAGACGCATCATGTTTACCGCAGCAACATGTTTACCGCAGCAACATGTTCACTGCAGCAACATGTTTACCGCAGCAACATG
This sequence comes from Atherinomorus stipes, assembly GCA_023101725.1. Taxonomy (NCBI): domain Eukaryota; kingdom Metazoa; phylum Chordata; class Actinopteri; order Atheriniformes; family Atherinidae; genus Atherinomorus; species Atherinomorus stipes. Next base: position 22,618 of record JALJCO010005571.1, read on the forward strand.
TTTACAGACGCATCATGTTTACCGCAGCAACATGTTTACCACAGCAACATGTTTACCGCAGCAACATGTTCACTGCAGCAACAATTTTACCGCAGCAACATGTTTACAGACGCATCATGTTTACCGCGGCAACATGTTTACAGACGCATCATGTTTACCGCAGCAACATGTTTACTGCAGCAACATGTTCACTGCAGCAACAATTTTACCGCAGCAACATGTTTACAGACGCATCATGTTTACCGCAGCAACATGTTCACTGCAGCAACATGTTTACTGCAGCAACATGTTCACTGCAGCAACATGTTTACTGCAGCAACATGTTTACAGACCCGTCATGTTTACTGACGCGTCTGTAAACATGTTGACAGCAGCAACATGTTTACTGACGCAACATGTTTACAGACGCGTCATGTTGACCGCAGCAACATGTTTATTGACGCAACATGTTTACTGACGCAACATGTTTACAGACGCGTTATTTTTACCGCAGCAACATGTTTTCCGCAGCAACATGTTTTCCGCAGCAACATGTTTACCGCAGCAACATGTTTATTGCAGCAACATGTTTACGGAAGCGTCATGTTTACCGCAGCAACATGTTTACAGAAGCGTCATGTTTACAGACTCGTCATGTTTACCGCAGCAACATGTTTACTGACGCATCATGTTTACAGACGTGTCATGTTTACTGCAGCAACATGTTTACCGCAATGACATGTTTACAGACGCATCATGTTTACAGACGCGTCATGTTTACTGTAGCAACATGTTTACCGCAGCAACATGTTTACTTACGCATCATGTTTACAGACGCGTCATGTTTACCGCAGCAACATGTTTACAGACGCATCATGTTTACAGACACGTCACGTTTACAGCAGCAACATGTTTACAGACAAGTCATGTTTACCGCAGCAACATGTTTACAGACGCGTCATGTTTACCGCAGCAACATGTTAACAGACACATCATGTTTACCGCAGCAACATGTTTACAGACACATCATGTTTACAGATGCATCATGTTTACAGACACATCATGTTTAATGCAGCAACATGTTTACAGACACATCATGTTTAATGCAGCAACATGTTTTAAGATGCATCATGTTTACTGCAGCAACATGTTTACCACAGCAACATGTTTACTGATGCAAAATGTTTACAGACGCGTCATGTTTACCGCAGCAACATGTTTACTGACGCGACATGTTTACAGACGCATCATGTTTACTGGAGCAACATGTTTACCGCAGCAACATGTGTACAGACGCTTCATGTTTACTGGAGCAACATGTTTACAGACGCGTCATGTTTACGGCAGCAACATGTTTACTGACGCGTCATGTTTACTGCAGCAACATGTTTACAGACGCGTCATGTTTACTGCAGCAACAGGTTTACTGACGCATCATGTTTACAGACGCGTCATGTTTACCGCAGCAAGATGTTTACCGTAGCAACATGTTCACCTCAGCAACATGTTTACCACAGCAACATGTTTGCTGCAGCAACATGTTTACCGCAGCAACATGTTCACCTCAGCAACATGTTTACCGCAGCAACATGTTTACCGCAGCAACATGTTTACCGCAGCAACATGTTTACTGCAGCAACATGTTTACCGCAGCAACATGTTCACTGCAGCAACATGTTTACTGCAGCAACATGTTCACTGCAGCAACATGTTTACTGCAGCAACATGTTCACAGCAGCAACATGTTCACTGCAGCAACATGTTTACCGCAGCAACATGTTCACTGCAGCAACATGTTTACTGCAGCAACATGTTTACCGCAGCAACATGTTTACCACAGCAACATGTTTACTGCAGCAACATGTTCACAGCAGCAACATGTTTACTGCAGCGACATGTTTTCCGCAGCAACATGTTCACTGCAGCAACATGTTTACTGCAGCAACATGTTCACAGCAGCAACATGTTTCCCGCAGCAACATGTTCACTGCAGCAACATGTTCACAGCAGCAACATGTTTACTGCAGCAACATGTTCACAGCAGCAACATGTTTACTGCAGCAACATGTTTACCGCAGCAACATGTTTACCACAGCAACATGTTTACCGCAGCAACATGTTTACCACAGCAACATGTTTATCGCAGCAACATGTTTACTGCAGCAACATGTTTACTGCAGCGACATGTTTTCCGCAGCAACATGTTCACTGCAGCAACATGTTTACTGCAGCAACATGTTCACAGCAGCAACATGTTTCCCGCGCGACATGTTTACTGCAGCAACATGTTCACAGCAGCAACATGTTTACTGCAGCAACATGTTCACAGCTGCAACATGTTTTCCGCAGCAACATGTTCACTGCAGCAACATGTTTACTGCAGCAACATGTTTACAGACGCATTATGTTTACCGCAGCAACATGTTTACCGCAGCAACATGTTTACAGACCCATCATGTTTACCGCAGCAACATGTTTACCGCAGCAACATGTTTACAGACCCATCATGTTTACCACAGCAACATGTTTACCGCAGCAACATGTTTACAGACGCAACATGTTTACAGACCCATCATGTTTACCGCAGCAACATGTTCACTGCAGCAACATGTTTACAGACGCAACATGTTTACAGACGCAACATGTTTACCGCAGCAACATGTTTACAGACGCAACATGTTTACTGCAGCAACATGTTTACAGACGCAACATGTTTACAGAAGCATCATGTTTACCGCAGCAACATGTTTACAGACACAAATGTTTACAGACGCATCATGTTTACCGCAGCAACATGTTTATTGACGCATCTTGTTTACCGCAGCAACATGTTTACCGTAGCAACATGTGTACAGACGCTTCATGTTTACTGGAGCAACATGTTTACTGCAGCAACATGTTTACAGACGCATCATGTTTACCGCAGCAACATGTTTACAGACGCAACATGTTTACAGAAGCATCATGTTTACCGCAGCAACATGTTTACGGACGCATCATGATTACCGCAGCAACATGTTTACCGCAGCAACATGTTCACTGCAGCTACATGTTTACTGCAGCAACATGTTTACCGCAGCAACATGTTCACTGCAGCAACATGTTTACTGCAGCAACATGTTTACTGACGCATCATGTTTACTGCAGCAACATGTTTACTGACGCAACATGTTTACAGATGCAACATGTTTACCGAAGCAACATGTTCACCACAGCAACATGTTCACTGCAGCAACATGTTCACTGCAGCACCATGTTTACAGACCCATCATGTTTACCGCAGCAACATGTTTACAGCAGCAACATGTTTACCGCAGCAACATGTTCACTGCAGCAACATGTTTACTGCAGCAACATGTTTACAGACGCAACATGTTTACAGACGCATCATGTTTACCGCAGCAACATGTTTACAGACGCAACATGTTTACAGACCCATCATGTTTACCGCAGCAACATGTTTACGGACGCATCATGTTTACAGACGCATCATGTTTACCGCAGCAACATGTTTACAGACGCAACATGTTTACAGACACAACATGTTTACAGACGCATCATGTTTACCGCAGCAACATGTTTACCGCAGCAACATGTTTACAGACGCAACATGTTTACCGCAGCAACATGTTTACCGCAGCAACATGTTTACAGACGCATCATGTTTACCGCAGCAACATTTTTACCGCAGCAACATGTTTACAGACGCAACATGTTTACAGACGCATCATGATTTACCGCAGCAACATGTTTACAGACGCAACATGTTTACAGACCCATCATGATTACCGCAGCAACATGTTTACAGACGCATCATGTTTACCGCAGCAACATGTTTACAGACGCAACATGTTTACAGACACAACATGTTTACAGACGCATCATGTTTACCGCAGCAACATGTTTACCGCAGCAACATGTTTACGGACGCATCATGTTTACTGCAGCAACTTTCAACTTTCTTTGAACAGTTTTTATTGCTAAAACACATTTATCACAATTCTGATTAATTCCTCTGAAATTAAGATAAATTAATCTAACACGCTTCGTTCCCACTCATAGGTTGGATCTACTAACATCCAGATCAGGACCAGATCGGGACCAGGTCGGACAAGATTGGGACCAGATCGGACTAGATTGGGTCCAGATCAGGACCAGATCGGACCAGATTGGGACCAGATCAGGACCAGATTGGGATCAGATCGGACCCGATCGGGTCCAGATCAGGACCAGATTGGGACCAGGTCGGGACCTGATTGGGACCAGATCGGGACCAGGTCAGGACCTGATCGGGTCCAGATCAGGACCAGATCGGACCTGATTGGGACCTGATTGGGACCAGATTGGGACCAGGTGGGGACCAGATCGGATCGAGCAGTTAAACGGATCGTTAAATCCGTTTAACTGCTTCTATGATATAAATGTGATGTGATTTACTTACAGGCGTTATTGAAGATGTTTCTTTCAACAGTTTTTGCAATATTGGAAGAAATTGGGTTCACTACCCCATACACTATGATTAATTAAAATAGGGATGCACGATACTGGAATGTTGGCCGATATCCGATATTCCAATATTTTAAAACTCATGTGGCCGTTAATCCATTTCAATACCGATATTAAATCTGAAAAATAAGTGATGTAATATTAATTCCTTGTGCAAAATTAGAAAAATACTTCAACATTTGTTATGTAGAACAAGTCAGACTTAATGACAGTTGTTCAAACAAAACTTATAGAATATGTGCGTTTTATCCTAGAACCACCTGGAGTTTCTTCTCCCTGAGAAGAGAAAAAAAAAGCGAAAAAACAATACCAAAAAACAGGGGATATTTACACAAATGAGCGTATAAACGCTGTACACACAGAACATCCTAAAAAAAACTGTCTTTAGATGTTTTAACGTCTGTAGAAAAGACGTTTTTGAAGAAGAAAGATGCTTTTGTTTTTTTTTATAGACTTTAGAAACAGCGGCCTGATCGGTTACTCAAATCCGATACTCAATTTCAATGTAGGCCGATACCGATAGGAGGCCGATTACATCGTGCATCCCTAAATGAAAAGCTTTAAATGTATAAATATTATTCTACATCAGCTGTGACAGTAACGGGGCTGAAAAACATCCTCCGATCATCTCTGCATTCCTGAACGTTTTCATTGGTCTGCTGGCTCGTCAATCACTTTCACTACCGCAGTAAGAACGGGTGATAGAGAGACTGATCAATGACAGTGATTGATTGGTGAGAGTGATTCTGCGACCCGGAAGCGATGCAGTCTTGTCTGATGTTTCCAGCAGGTAGATGCACAGATGTGATATCTGGATCAGATATCAGCTATCCAGATATCAGGTCTGATATTGGCTAACAGCTGGATCAGTTTGGGATCAATGAGACGGATCCACCATTCTGATCAGGTCTTTATTCATTCACATCGTAAACAGTTGCAACCGTCTGGTCTCTCCAGTTCTGTGTTACGTCATCACGCAGAGCAGAGACGAGGTATTTATTTATGTTTGCTTTATTTGTTAATAAATAACATCTATTACATCTGTATCTGCTCATTTGTCACCTTTTTTTAAAACAAGATTAATGTTGCTGTCAGGCCTTCGATCACATGGCACCGTACACGCTTCATTCATTCAGCAGCGGTATCGGCTCGGTATCGGCTCGGTTTAGTCCTGGTATCGGCCGATACACTCAGCCCAGGTATCAGATAAAACTGGATCTCTCGGTCCTTCAGCCCAGACGGAGACATCATCTCTGGTGTCATGTGTTTCGGGCTCCTTTATTACCGTTATTGCCGTCCTCCGTTGCTTAGCAACATTGTTGTTGAGAGTGTTTTATAAATAAAGTTTCATTTGGATAGATTGAGTTTAGATCATCTGCACTCTTCAGTAAAAGTTGGGCGTGTTCATCTTTCTGTACGACGTCAGGATGAACAGGTGGATGGTGGTCATGGTTTCCCGCCTCTGCGGCAGGTTTGGTTTCCATGGAGACGGAGGAATTACCACCATGACTGACTGGAACATTCCTCAGATATCAACTTTGGTATTTTTCTCTAAATTTCAGCTGAAATGTGAAGATTCTGAAGTTGTGAGTCGTTTATGTCTGACGGGTCTCCGGTTCCAAGAACCGAGAAATAAACGATATCATGAAGGTGATTATCATCCGGGAGAGGCGGCAGGAAGCGTTGGCATCATCATAACGATGATGGAGGACCACTTCATGTCTGAGCAGCTCACATCATCTTCATCACACCCACGGGGCCGTCCTCCTGCTGCACGGGTCCTAAAGTAAACTGTTAACTCACCGTGACAGGAAATCAGAGCAGCGGTTAGAGCCGATCCTGTTGGTGCAAGACGTCAGAGGAAGATGTTCCCTTCTTCACCTGCACGCTGGAACGCTCAGCTGCATCCAGCAAGCTCAGATACAGCAGCTCCACCACTCACCGATACCTGTAGTCGATACTTCCATACCAGCCAGAGAGGGATGAACATACAGATACCTGGAGTCGATACTTCCATGCCAGCCAGAGAGGGATGAACAAACCGATACCTGGAGTCGATACTTCCATACCCGCCAGAGAGGGATGAACATACAGATACCTGGAGTCGATACTTCCATACCAGCCAGAGAGGGATGAACGATACCTGGAGTCGATACTTCCATACCAGCCAGAGAGGGATGAACGATACCTGGAGTCGATACTTCCATACCAGCCAGAGAGGGATGAACGATACCTGGAGTCGATACTTCCATACCAGCCAGAGAGGGATGAACATACCGATACCTGGAGTCGATACTTCCATATCAGCCAGAGAGGGATGAACATACCGATACCTGCAGTTGATACTTCCATACCAGCCAGAGAGGGACGAACAAACCGATACCTGGAGTCGATACTTCCATAACAGCCAGATAGGGATGAACATACCAATACCTGGAGTCGATACTTCCATACCAGCAAGAGAGGGACAGACATACCGATACCTGGAGTCGATACTTCCATAACAGCCAGATAGGGATGAACATACCGATACCGGGAGTCGATACTTCCATAACAGCCAGATAGGGATGAACATACCGATACCTGGAGTCGATACTTCCATAACAGCCAGATAGGGATGAGCATACCGATACCTGGAGTCGATACTTCCATACCAGCCAGAGAGGGATGAACATACCGATACCTGGAGTCGATACTTCCATACCAGCCAGAGAGGGACAGACATACCGATACCTGGAGTCGATACTTCCATACCAGCCAGAGAGGGATGAACATACCGATACCTGGAGTCGATGCTTCCATATCAGCCAGAGAGGGACTGCCATACCGATACCTGGAGTCGATGCTTCCATATCAGCCAGAGAGGGACTGCCATACCGATACCTGGAGTCGATGCTTCCATATCAGCCAGAGAGGGACTGACATACCGATACCTGGAGTCGATACTTCCATATCAGCCAGAGAGGGACTGCCATACCGATACCTGGAGTCGATGCTTCCATATCAGCCAGAGAGGGACTGACATACCGATACCTGGAGTCGATACTTCCATATCAGCCAGAGAGGGACGGACATACCGATACCTGGAGTCGATACTTCCATATCAGCCAGATAGGGACGGACATACAGATACCTGGAGTCGATACTTCCATATCAGCCAGATAGGGATGAACATACCGATACCTGGAGTCGATACTTCCATACCAGCCAGAGAGGGATGAACATACCGATACCTGGAGTCGATACTTCCATACCAGCAAGATAGGGATGAACATACCGATACCTGGAGTCGATACTTCCATACCAGCAAGATAGGGATGAACATTCCGATACCTGCAGTCGATACTTCCATACCAGCCAGATAGGCATGAACATACCAATACCTGGTGTCGATACTTCCATATCAGCCAGAGAGGGACTGACATACCGATACCTGGAGTCGATACTTCCATACCAGCAAGATAGGGATGAACATACCGATACCTGGAGTCGATACTTCCATACCAGCAAGATAGGCATGAACAAACCGATACCTGGTGTTGATGCTTCCATACCAGCAAGATAGGCATGAACATACCGATACCTGGAGTCGATACTTCCATACCGGCCAGATAGGCATGAACATACCGATACCTGCAGTCGATACTTCCATACCAGCCAGATAGGCATGAACATACCGATACCTGGAGTCGATACTTCCATACCAGCCAGATAGGCATGAACATACCGATACCTGGTGTCGATACTTCCATTTTCAGGAGTGTAAATCACTGGTTTGATCAGGATATGATGTCACATTCATACAGTTTATAGTGATTTTATGTTTGTCAGTATCTTAAATTCAGTCCCAAAAAGATTTCAGTTAGATTTGGGAAATGCGATCTTTATGAAACGATACAGGTAATAAACAAGGATATTGTTTTCTAAATGTACAGCTGTGTGAAAAAGTTTTTGCCTCCTTCCTGATTTCTTATTTTTTTGCATGTTAGTGACACTTAAATGTTTCAGATCATCAAACAAATTTAAATGTGAGACAAAGATGACACAAGTAAACAGAAAATGCAGTTTTTAAATGCAGATTTTTATTAGTGAGGGAGGAAAAATTCCAAACCTCCATGTTTCTGCGTGAAAAGTGTTGCGTTTGTCACATTTAAGTGTTACAAACATGCAAAAAAGTAAGAGATCAGGAAGGAGGCAAAGACTTTTTCACACAGCTGTAATTGAAAAAGAACCATAAACTGCTGGAATCGCACTGAAACCGGCAGGTGCCAGTTTTTCAGGATTAACTGTCACACTTGCAGCAAACTATAATGAATAAATAATTATGCTTAATCTACGGTTACCACAACGACATACCATAATAATCTATACATTACCACCATAATTTATACACTGAAAAAAATAATTCTTTGTATCAACTTTTAGAAAATCACTGTAATTTGTGACATAAAATTGTTTCACCGTAAATGACCGTTTTTTACAGTGTAGTAATGACTAGTGTTTCACCGTAAATGACCGTTTTTTAAAGTGTAGTAATTACTAGCGTTTTACCGTAATTGACCGATTTTTACAGTGTAGTAATGACTAGCGTTTCATCGTAAATGACCGTTTTTTAAAGTGTAGTAATGACTAGCGTTCCACCGTAAATGACCGTTTTTTAAAGTGTAGTAATTACTAGCGTTTCACCGTAATTGACCGATTTTTACAGTGTAGTAATGACTAGCGTTTCATCGTAAATGACCGTTTTTTAAAGTGTAGTAATGACTAGTGTTTCACCGTAAATTACCGTTTTTTAAAGTGTAGTAATGACTAGCGTTCCACCGTAAATGACCGTTTTTTAAAGTGTAGTAATGACTAGCGTTTCACCGTAAATGACCGTTTTTTAAAGTGTAGTAATGACTAGCGATTCACCGTAAATGACCGTTTTTTACAGTGTAGTAATGACTAACGATTCACCGTAAATGACCGTTTTTTACAGTGTAGTAATGACTAGTGTTTCACCGTAAATGACCGTTTTTTAAAGTGTAGTAATGACTAGTGTTTCACCGTAAATGACCGATTTTTAAAGTGTAGTAATGACTAGTGTTTCACCGTAAATGACCATTTTTTAAAGTGTAGGAATGACTGAGTGTTTCACCGTAAATGACCATTTTTTAAAGTGTAGTAATGACTAGCGTTTCACCGTAAATGACCGTTTTTTAAAGTGTAGTAATGACTAGCTTTTCACCGTAAATGACCGTTTTTTAAAGTGTAGTAATGACTAGCGTTTCACCGTAAATGACCGTTTTTTACAGTGTAGTAATGACTAACGATTCACCGTAAATGACCATTTTTTAAAGTGTAGTAATGACTAGCGTTTCACCGTAAATGACCGTTTTTTAAAGTGTAGTAATGACTAGCTTTTCACCGTAAATGACCGTTTTTTAAAGTGTAGTAATGACTAGCGTTTCACCGTAAATGACCTTTTTTTAAAGTGTAGTAATGACTAGTGTTTCACCGTAAATGACCGTTTTTTTAAAGTGTAGTAATGACTAGTGTTTCACCGTAAATGACCGTTTTTTAAAGTGTAGTAATGACTAGTGTTTCACCGTAAATGACCGTTTTTAAAGTGTAGTAATGACTAGCGTTTCACCGTTAATGACCGTTTTTTAAAGTGTAAGAATGACTAGAGTGTTTTACCGTAAATGACCGTTTTTTAAAGTGTAGGAATGACTAGCGTTTCACCGTAAATGACCGTTTTTTAAAGTGTAGTAATGACTAGTGTTTCACCGTAAATGACCGTTTTTTAAAGTGTAGTAATGACGAGTGTTTCACCGTAAATGACCGTTTTTTAAAGTGTAGTAATGACTAGCGTTTCACCGTAAATGACCGTTTTTTAAAGTGTAGTAATGACGAGTGTTTCACCGTAAATGACCGTTTTTTAAAGTGTAGTAATGACGAGTGTTTCACCGTAAATGACCGTTTTTTAAAGTGTAGTAATGACTAGTGTTTCACCGTAAATGAGTTTTTAGTAAATTAATTTATTATAAAATTATAATTTAGAAATTTTTATTTATAGAATTTTTGATTTGAATACGGGAATTGTTTTAATGGGGGAAGGAGAGAGTTTTAAAGAAGTATTTTCTTTCTTTGTTTTTTTTTCCTTATATTTCACTTTGTTATATTTTCTGGATAAAGTGAAGTTTAATGACTAGCGTTGGTTCTAGGATTCATTCACTTATTTTTCTTGTGCTAGTTTAGTTCTCAGGCAGCAGAAACTCCAGCTGGTTCTAGGTCATCACGCACATATCCTGTTAGTTTAGTTCTCAGGGAGCAGAAAACTCCCAAAGCTGGTTCTAGGTCATCACGCACATTTCTGTTAGTTTAGTTCTCAGGGAGCAGATAACTCCAGCTGGTTCTAGGTCATCACGCACATATCCTGTTAGTTTAGTTCTCAGGCAGCAGAAACTCCAGCTGGTTCTAGGTCATCACGCACATATCCTGTTAGTTTAGTTCTCAGGGAGCAGAAACTCCAGCTGGTTCTAGGTCATCACGCACATTTCCTTTTAGTTTAGTTCTCAGGGAGCAGAAACTCCAGCTGGTTCTAGATCATCACGCACATATCCTGTTAGTTTAGTTCTCAGGGAGCAGAAACTCCAGCTGGTTCTAGGTCATCACGCACATATCCTGTTAGTTTAGTTCTCAGGCAGCAGAAACTCCAGCTGGTTCTAGGTCATCACGCACATATCCTGTTAGTTTAGTTCTCAGGGAGCAGAAACTCCAGCTGGTTCTAGGTCATCACACACATATCCTGTTAGTTTAGTTCTCAGGGAGCAGAAACTCCAGCTGGTTCTAGGTCATCACGCACATATCCTGTTAGTTTAGTTCTCAGGGAGCAGAAACTCCAGCTGGTTCTAGGTCATCACGCACGTATCCTGTTAGTTTGGTTCTCAGGGAGCAGAAACTCCAGCTGGTTCTAGGTCATCACGCACATATCCTGTTAGTTTAGTTCTCAGGCAGCAGAAACTCCAGCTGGTTCTAGGTCATCACGCACATATCCTGTTAGTTTAGTTCTCAGGGAGCAGAAACTCCAGCTGGTTCTAGGTCATCACGCACATATCCTGTTAGTTTAGTTCTCAGGGATCAGAAACTAAAGCTGGTTCTAGGTCATCACGCACATATCCTGTTAGTTTAGTTCTCAGGGAGCAGAAACTCCAGCTGGTTCTAGGTCATCACGCACATATCCTGTTAGTTTAGTTCTCAGGGAGCAGAAACTCCAGCTGGTTCTAGGTCATCACGCACGTATACTGTTAGTTTGGTTCTCAGGGAGCAGAAACTCCAGCTGGTTCTAGGTCATCACGCACATATCCTGTTAGTTTAGTTCTCAGGCAGCAGAACCTCCAGCTGGTTCTAGGTCATTACGCACATATTCTGTTAGTTTAGTTCTCAGGGAGCAGAAACTCCAGCTGGTTTTAGGTCATTACGCACATTTCTGTTACTTTAGTTCTCAGGGAGCAGAAACTCCAGCTGGTTCTAGGTCATCACGCACATATCCTGTTAGTTTAGTTTGAACTTTCATTAAGTCTGACTGGTTCTACATAAACACCAGCTGACGTATATTATCATTTTAATCAAGGAATGAATTAAGGGCGGGAAAATATATTGATACACGTAAATATCACAATGTTTTCACGTGCCGATTTGGCATTATTTAAAAAGCAGTATCAATCTATTTTACTAACAAAACCTCTAAAGATTTCGTCATTCTCTTATGAAATCTCACGAGTTTTTGTGAAATTTCGCAAGATTTCATAAGAGAACAAAATATCACGAGATTTCGTTGGTAAAATAGATCAATATCGCTTTTTTAAATATCAATACGAAATCTCCGCAATATTTCAGTGTATTGATATTTTTTCACACCCCTAGAGTGAATATTACGTAATCTATTTTTCAGCCTTAATATCGGTATCAGGGATGGGCGATATGGACCAAATATCACCATGTATTTATTTTAGATGACGATATACGATATATCCCGGTATTTTTACCGTAATGTGTCTGAAAGTTTTATTTTATATCAAACAACTGTTCTTTAGTACTGAAACATGTCTTTCATAACGGTATCGCTCCTCTGCAGAGATGGAACTGATGAAACACTGTTAGATGTTTGATAGATCAAAGTTATTAAAGATAGTTGCTGGTTTTTATGATTTCTGTGTAAAAGTCTTGGGGAGGATTGTCTTCCAGACAGTTTAAATAATAAGGGTGGAAAAAAATATCGATGCACTAAAATATCGCGATACTTTCATATGCCGATACCATATCAATATTTAAAAACGTGGTATCAACCTATTCACTAATGAAACCTCACAAGATATTATTTTTTTGTTACGAAATCTCATGAGATTTCATCGTTCTGCTAAAAATCTCGCTGTACTTTAAGAAATCTAATGAAATTTTGTAACAAAATTATATCTTGCATGATTTCATCTGTAAAATAGATCAATACAGCGCTTTTAAATATAGGTATGGTATCAGCATATGAAAATATCGCGATATTTTAGCGCATCAATATTTTTTTCCCACCCTTATTAAATAATCAGGTGACTCCTTTGTAGTCAGTAGAGGTGCAGCCGGGTCATTACGAAAATAATATAGCAAATAAATTTGCACAACTAATACTGCGATATATGTAAATATCATATCTCTCATGTAAATATATCGAGATATATCAGTATATCGCACAGCCCTAAGTGGTATCGATGTGGGCCACATTAGTTTTAAATTTTGGCATATCACCCAAAATTCCAATACCGTGCACGTCTGCTGGTCTATACAGCTGTTTGTCTGTACAGCTGTTATCAATAAAGTTCAGTGAAACAAACATGGACTCCACCAGCTTTAACTAAGTCTCCATTTATTGAAACTTGGAGGGCAGCAGAAATAAAAGCATCCTCGCGCTGTTTTCTGAGCTTAAATGAGGATATAAACACATTAATGAGAGAAGATGCAGATGTGGTTCTACATCCGGGTCCTTTCAGCGTCACGGATCCAGGAAATAACGTCATCCAGTCCAGTGACGTTTACCTACGTCAGCTCAGGAACCTGGTCTATGACAACTTCATGAACAAATAAAGTTCTGGACTGAAGAGATCCTGAAACCTGCAGCCCGGTCTGCTCAGGTCTCCCAGACCAGCTCCGCGGTCCGGTTCTGGTTCCAGTCCAGGGTCCGGGTCTACTCCACCACCAGCTGGAACTCCTCCGCCTCCTCAAACTCCGCGTTCATCCTCGCCGCCAGCACCTCCAGCTCCGAGGAGTCGATCTGCTCCACCTTCCTCCTCCTCCTCCTCCTCTCCTTCACCACCACCACCCCGGGGATGTTCGGGTCCAGCTCGGGCGTGTTCGGCTCCGGGCCCGGCTTGGGGAAGCAGTCTTCGGCCTCGAGCAGGGACGTGAATGAGTTCAGACCAGACCCGGACCCGGACCCGCCGCTCCCCCCTCCGGACCACCTCCGGGGTCTTCAGCTTCTCAAAGCCGAACAAGGTGTCGCGGGGGTCGGGGGGGTTGTCGCTGAGCCTGCTGTAGGAGCGCCGGACCTTCTGGGACCAGAGCGCGTCCTCTGGCTCCGGGTCCTGGGACCGGGAGGAGGCTATGCGGGAGGAGGCCCTGCGGTCCGGGTCCTGGGACCGGGAGGAGGCCCTGCGGTCCGGGTCCGGCTGCTGGGACCGGGAGGAGGTTCTGCGGGAGGAGGCCCTGGGGTCCGGGTCCGGGTCCTGGGACCGGGAGGAGGTTCTGCGGGAGGAGGCCCTGGGGTCGGGGTCCGGGTCCGGGTCCTGGGACCGGGAGGAGGCTCTGGGGTCCGGGTCCGGCTGCTGGGACCAGGAGGAGGTTCTGCGGGAGGAGGCCCTGGGGTCCGGGTCCGGGTCCTGGGACCGGGAGGAGGCTCTGCGGTCCGGGTCCGGGTCCTGGGACCGGGAGGAGGTTCTGCGGGAGGAGGCCCTGGGGTCCGGGTCCGGGTCCTGGGACCGGGAGGAGGTTCTGCGGTCTGGGTCCGGCCTGGAGACCCTCGGCCTCTTGCCCTGGCCGTCTCCAGACCCCCCCGGCGTGTTCTCCTTGTCGTGCTCCGGCGGGGCTCCGGTCTTTCTGGGGGCTATTTTGCGCACCGTGATGGAGCGTTTCACCGCTGCGGGCGTTTGCGCCATTTTCTCGCGGCTTTTCTGCGCAGATCCGAGCCGCGGTGAGCGCCTCCGCTGCGGGTTCGCCTCCGTCATCGCACCGCGGGGCGTCGCTTCGTCCATTCCGCCTCTGTCCGGTAAAAGCGCCGTTTACCTGCCAGGTGATCCGCCACAACCTCCGCGCGGTGACACAAACAGCGCTGCCTTCAAAATTTGCCCGCCCAAGTCGCGCGCAGAAGACGTAACGGGTCTTCCGGTGACGTGGAAAGCCTGCGCGAGCTCACTGAAACTTTTGCTGTGTAATCTGGACGTGACGCTTCAGTTCTGCTGCTCTTCCGCCGTTTTTCGCAGGATTTTCTGACTTTGGCTTGTGGTCGGGATGGAGTACTTGATCGGGATCCAGGGGCCGGACTTCGTGCTGGTCGCTGCGGACAATGTCGCCGCGAGCAGCATCATCCAGATGAAACACGGTACGTTAGCATGCTAGCTTCCTGTTAGCTCCCCTGCCCGGTGAGTTAGCAGTATCAGTTACTCTCCCAATAAAAACGGGGTTTTATTTTTTAGAATCACATTTAAGTGTTTTCTTGTCAGTGTAACGCGGGTCATGACGTCATCGCCAAACTTTATCCGTTTAGAGGTGATGTAGCCTGAGCTAGCGATGCTAATAGCAGCTAACATGCGTTCATCTTTCATGTTTTTTTTTTTTTTTTTTCCTTTTTCAGTTGTATTGTCTTTAATTAAAGTTTTTGTCTAAATCTCCAACAGTTTAAAGTCTTCCTGATGGTGTACATCTGTCCCACCGCTTTTAAAGGCTAGCTGGTGTGGGGACTCCCAGTGAAAGTGAAAGTCTGGTGACTGGTCTGATTGGTGCAGCCCTATATTTTAACTTAATTTTGCAATAAATTAATGGTTTGCGTAAAAAAAAACAAAAACTTTTTTTGCATTCAGTATTTTCATGAAAAGCTTTAAAATTCTGTGTATTTATTCTATCCTCAAACTTTTTGTTTATTTGATAGGGACAGTAAACATTAATGAACATGTGTAGCAACAGAGGTAAAAATATGTTGGATTAGCATTCGCAAGCTAATTAGCTTCAGCAGGTAAAGAAAAGATACACAATACAATAAAACAACAAAATTAGACTTTTAGGTGTCACATGGTTATAATAGCCTACAAGACAACGTAATGCACTCCCCTCACCACTAACTCCTGTCTTCACTTGCAATGGGACATAGTCTTTCTTTCTGTTTTCATACATTTGTACAAACCAATATGCTAAAATGTGACTGGCAGCATGGCCTCCTTAGTGGCCAGTTTTTCTTTTCTGTTTTTAAAAATATAGCCTAACTTACTAAAACATTTTGTTTTCATCGACTAAAACTATCAGATACAGAAATGACTAAAATGTGACTAAAACTAATAAGCATTGTCATCAGAAAGACTAAAACTCAGATAGCTGCCATAAACGACACTGGTTTCCTGGTCTTGTCTCCCCTGATCGTCCTCGTGCTTCTGCTCTGGTGTGTCTACGGTGTTGGGGAAACTGGTTTCATCCTGATGGGTTTGCTTTACAGACCTCCTCAGCTGAAGGAGCCAGACATCTAGAGATTTTGGTCCCTAACCCGTGTGATCGAGATGATCTTTGCTCCTACATGTAAATGTCCGACTGCCTCCGTAGAAAACAAGGGATTGTTGGTTTTCCTTTCATCTGAGATTTTCAGCCAGAATCACAGAAACCTCAAACCTGTAAATGAATCTCTTCTCACGAACAAACAAAACATTTTTAAACATTTTTCATTTACAGGGAATTCAGAGTAAATATTTTCTTAAGCGACCGATTTCACTTGGTATTAGTATTTATAATATTATACATTAGTATTTTGAAGTTTCCTCCTGATGAAATATTTGCATTCAGTCCTGCAACTCGTCTATCTGACTGGAGATTCTATATTTTACATTGTTGTCGTAAATTTTTACATTATATATTCTTATCTGATGATATGACGTATTTGACATATTGCATGCAGTATGATTTGCATCTCTGTTCAGATTCAGTGAAAAGGCATTTCTGGATTAGGGATGGGCGATATGGACTAAAACATGTATCACAATTTCTGTTCTTTTATCATGGCAACGATAAAAGACGATAAAAAATATCAGCCTAATTATTTGTATGATAAATCTCACTACATTCCATCTTGAGACCCCTAAAATAATAATGGAGGGCACGAAACTTCATCGGTTAAGTCAAGTCGTACATCTGTATTGCAAAACTGTAGTGACACCAGCTGTTGTTTGGGATGGGTGATAAGTTATCGTGTGCGATGTATCATGAAAAAAATTCCCCACGGTAATAGTTTGTCATCTCAGGATAAAAATGATTAATTCAATTTATCGGGTTGTATTTACAGTTACTTACAGTATATAGTTAGTTTTGCTGTTTGCACCGTTTAGACAAATGTCACATTTGTTCTCATATTTCAGACTTATTTGGTGTCACTACAGTTTTGCAGTACAGGTGTACTACAGGTGTACTACTTGAACTTAATTGACGTAGTTTAGTGGCGCTCTGGTATTATTTTAGGGCTCTCAAGATGGAATGTAGTGATAGATTTATAATACAAATGTTTCGGCTGATATTTTTTAACGTCATTTACCGTTACCATGATAAAAAACCAGAAATGATCAGAAATTATTATTTGCCCATTCCTAAGCGACAACAAACAAACAAGTATGAAATATGAGAACAAATTAAACATTTATTTAAATGGTACAAATAGCTAAATTAAGTATATATAAATAAATAGAAATGCAACCTGATAAAAATTAATTTATCATTTTGATCCTAAGATGCAGATTATTACCATGGGGGATTTCTTTGACGATATATTGCCCATCCCTAGTGATTAGCATCTCTGTTCAGGTTCAGTGAAAAGACGTCTCTGAATATGCTAATTAGTGATGCACGGTAGTCATGGCCCGATATTGGTATCAGCCTATGTTGGCTTTAAAACAGAAATTCAATATTGGGCCACTATCATTCAGTATTTTTATCCATTATATTTATGTGGTAGGGACAGAGCATATAAAAACATATGAAAACTTCTGAATACGCCAGATTTAGCCGAAAGCCTCTAACCCGGTCTGACGGAGCTGAAATAAGGGAATTAAAGAAATAAAACATTTTAAACAAAACAGTTATCAATATAATTAACCGATATATAACAGGTGATGTTTGGTTCAGAACCTTCAAAATGTTTTGTTTTTTTCTTCTTTTTTTTTACTCCATGGTGTATGGGAACAACATTAGGCCACGCCCACCATGCAACATTATGACATCAGCAACGACTACTGGATTTGCAGCCGCAACATCTTTCTCATTTTGCACAAGGAATAAATATTACATCATTTCAGCTTTGACATTGATATCGGCCATGAAAAGCAGAAAATTATTAGGTATCAGTGGAATTTTTCATATCTCACATCACTGATAATTTATACTTTATTGATCCCAATCATAAAACTGGTTCTCTGCATTTAACCCATCTCAGGTTTAACCTGTGGGGAGCCAAGCACAGCGCCCAGGGAGCAGTTGGTGGGGACGCACGATACAGTCGGCTCCCTATCTGTATTGGCCTTAACCGAGTATCGGACATCGGCCACCCCACCGATATTCAACTGATATTTTACTGATCAGGCCGCTGTTTCTAAGGTTTAAAAAAATATATATATATTTTTTAGAGACTTTAAAACTTCTAAAGACAGGTTCTTTTAGGATGTTCTATGTGAACACAGTTTATACGCTCATTTGTGTAAATATCCAAATATCTTGTTAGTGGGTATTGATATTACATCATTTATTTTTCAGCTTTAATATTGATGTCGGTTATCGGCCACATGAGTTTGAAAATATCAAATATCGGCCAAAATTCCAATATCGAGCATTCCCACTTAAAAGCACCAGTTTGTCTTCCTGTGTGTGTGTGTGTGTGTGTGTGTGCGCGCGCGCGCGCGCGCATGTTTTTGCAACATTGTGGGGACTGTGTTCTGTATTTTACCATCACCGTGGGGATGTCTTGCCCTTGTGGGGCCATTGTCCCGGTGCCCACGGGTACGGACCCCGTTTTGAGGGTCAAGATTAGGTTTTAGAGATTAAGTTACGATTAGGTTGTGGTTAGGATTAGGACAAGGGTTAGGTTAGGTTTAGGGTAAGGGGCTGGGGAATGCATTATGTCAATGGATGTACCCCACAGGGATATAAAACAAACGTGTGTGTGTGTGTGTGTGTGTGACGCCGTCATGAACCTCGGTGTTATGCTTCATTTCCAGATTATGACAAGATGTTCAAGCTGAGTGAGAAGATCTTGCTGCTGTGTGTGGGCGAGTCCGGAGACACGGTGCAGTTTGCAGAGTACATCCAGAAGAACGTTCAGCTCTACAAGATGAGGAACGGTACGCTGCTGATGATGATGCTGCTGCTGCTGATGATGATGCTGCTGCTGCTGCTTCTTCACCGTTCCTCTGCTGGCTGGGAAAATGGACATTAATGTTGTCGCATCTTTCCTCCTGATTCTCAGGTTATGAACTGAGTCCAGCCGCTGCCGCAAACTTCACACGAAAGAACCTGGCAGATTACCTCAGGAGCAGGGTAACTATCTAAAGTAAACTATGTGAGATGTTGAGAAAATGAAGTCAGCTGTACACTGTTTATCTGAAGAGGACGAAGTTTAAACCAGCGTGGTTCTGGTTTCAGCAGGCAGCTGCCAACTAACTCATCACTTTTGGTTTGGCTTAAACGCCTCAGGAGAAACCTTTTCTTTCGTTTTTCCTCCTTTTCTAGAGGAAACTTGACAAATGCTACAAAATCTGATTCCTTTCTGTTTACCTTAATGACTGAAACATTGGAACAAATGATGTATACAGGAACAAAATATACAGTGAAATCTAACTGCATATAGATACAATTTATTTAGAATATGAATATAATTAGGTCTTCATATTTTAAAGGATAACTTTTTTTTTCAACCTGGACCTTATTTCTAGCAGTTTATACATGCATTAACTCACTGGTAACATTTCTGTATCACTTTGACTCCTTCAGAAGACTGTTTTATGTCTGCTTCATCTCTGTTTCATGTCTGCTTCATGTCTGCTTCGTCTCTGCTTCATGTCTGCTTCGTCTCTGCTTCATCTCTGTTTCATTTGTTCATCTCTGCTTCATCTCTGTTTCATCTCTGTTTCATCTCTGTTCATCTCTTCATGTCTGCTTCATGTCTGCTTCATCTCTGCTTCATCTCTGTTTCATGTCTGCTTCATCTCTGTTTCATCTCTGTTTCATGTCTGCTTCATCTCTGCTTCATCTCTGTTTCATGTCTGCTTCATCTCTGCTTTATCTCTGTTTCATGTCTGCTTCATCTCTGCTTCATCTCTGTTTCATGTCTGCTTCATCTCTGCTTCATCTCTGTTTCATGTCTGCTTCATGTCTGCTTCATCTCTGCTTCATCTCTGTTTCATGTCTGCTTCATCTCTGCTTTATCTCTGTTTCATGTCTGCTTCGTCTCTGTTTCATGTCTGCTTCGTCTCTGCTTAATGTCTGCTTCATGTCTGCTTCATCTCTGTTTCATGTCTGCTTCATCTCTGTTTCATCTCTGTTTCATCTCTGTTTCATGTCTGCTTCATGTCTGCTTCGTCTCTGCTTCATCTCTGTTTCATCTCTGCTTCATCTCTGTTTCATCTCTGTTTCATGTCTGCTTCATGTCTGCTTCGTCTCTGCTTCATCTCTGTTTCATCTCTGCTTCATCTCTGTTTCATCTCTGTTTCATGTCTGCTTCATCTCTGTTTCATGTCTGCTTCATCTCTGCTTCATCTCTGTTTCATGTCTGCTTCATCTCTGCTTTATCTCTGTTTCATGTCTGCTTCGTCTCTGTTTCATGTCTGCTTCATCTCTGCTTAATGTCTGCTTCGTCTCTTTCATGTCTGCTTAGTCTCTGTTTCATGTCTGCTTAGTCTCTGTTTCATGTCTGCTTCGTCTCTGTTTCATGTCTGCTTCGTCTCTGTTTCGTGTCTGCTTCGTCTCTGCTTCATGTCTGCTTCGTCTCTGCTTCATGTCTGCTTCGTCTCTGTTTCATGTCTGCTTCATCTCTGCTTCATCTCTGCTTCATGTCTGCTTCGTCTCTGCTTCATGTCTGCTTCGTCTCTGCTTCATGTCTGCTTCGTCTCTGTTTCATCTCTGCTTTGTCCCTGTTTCATGTCTGCTTTGTCTCTGTTTCGTGTCTGCTTTGTCTCTGTTTCGTGTCTGCTTCGTGTCTGTTTCGTGTCTGCTTCGTGTCTGCTCCGTCTCTGTTTCGTGTCTGCTCCGTGTCTGTTTCGTGTCTGCTTCGTGTCTGTTTCGTGTCTGCTTCGTGTCTGCTCCGTCTCTGTTTCGTGTCTGCTCCGTCTCTGTTTTGTCTCTGCTTCGTCTGTTTCATATCTGCTTCGTCTCTGCTTCGTCTGTTTCATATCTGCTTCGTCTCTGCTTCCTCTGTTTCATATCTGCTTCGTCTCTGCTTCCTCTGTTTCATATCTGCTTCGTCTCTGCTTCCTCTGTTTCATATCTGCTTCGTCTCTGCTTCCTCTGTTTCATATCTGCTTCGTCTCTGCTTCCTCTGTTTCATATCTGCTTCGTCTCTGCTTCGTCTGTTTCATATCTGCTTCCTCTTTGCTTCTAGGCCTCACATGACTCTACCAATCAATCACATTGCATATTCCCGTCAGAACGATTTTTTTTCTTGCACAAGCGCTGAAAGACCTGCAGGAGTCAAGAAGCTACAATAACAGAATTTTTTAGAGGAACGTTTTCATTTAAATGGCGTTAATTTGTTTTATATTGCCCTTTTTTGCAGGCTAGGATTTGATTTTGATTTTTTTTTTCGGCAGTGATTTTCTTTTTGCATTAATTATGCAGGTGTCAGATGCACAAAGTAAACTGTCAGCAAACAGATGAACTAATGGAAATTGTTGTGCTGATGAATTCTATATTTTGTGGAGAAAGTAAAAGAGAGAGAGAGAGAGAGAAGGAGGGAAATAAACCCTGAAGCAATCTGGTCAAATGTACATAATATAAGGTACAGTTGTAGAAAATAACACTTCTCCAAAGCTGGGGATGGAATTTATTAGTGGATGTTGTGATTACTTTACTAATATCACAGCAGCTGGAAAAGTCCTGGAAAATAATTTCAATAGTGGGAACCCAGGCAAAGCTGCTTGATGCATGAAATGCATCTGCTTCAGGACGATCAGACTTAAACTTCTGTTTCAGTAACAAACCATCAACTGTTACTCAAACACAAACCACCATTTTTCTAAGGAGACGTCCTCCGCGGTGTTTCTGCGCCTCCTGCCTCCTCAGCTCATCTCGGCCCTGAAGTGGTCACTTCAGAGTTAAGCATGTTCATCCAGGAGTAATGAGCGATCAGCCTTATAAATATTTTAATTTCTAGTCTGAATTAATTACATCCCTCAGACACCAGGACTCCGTCTGATTCTGCTTCAGGGGGAAGGAAGGATAAAATCAGGAGACGTGAAGTAAGACCATGTGGAAGGTCTAACTGTCTCTGTCTCTGCTAGAATTCACCTCTGCTCAAAGAAATGAGAACATTTTAGAGTTTTACGGCTTAACACGTTTAACCGTCACCATCAGGCAGTTATTAAACATGACGTGTATGATAACGTTTCTGCTCCGTCTGAAAAAAATCACAGTTGTGAAAGATTTCATCTGCAGAGTCTGGCTGGATCACACTGTTGGAACTGAAATATCAAACTCACTTCTGAACAATTAGAATAATAAAAGCAGTAAAATACTAAACGACAAATAAAAGCTCAAAAATGAATGAAAAGCTTTTATAAGATCAGACTTATAAACAGGCAGTGATGGAGCCACCTGTCACTCGGGGCCAGCAGGGACGGGATGGTCTGCTTTGTGTTTCCACCGGTTAAAACTGGGAACGGTCCCAGAATCTCCGGTCCGCCCAGTTCTTTAGGATCCTTCCGTTAAGGTTCCAGCCGTCCTGGTCCGACTGCAGGAGGCGGAGCTTGACGCGCTGCAGTCGAGAGCCGTCACAAACGATGACTTTGCAGTTTAGTCGACTGATCGGATCGTGCAAAAATTGCAGCATATTTACAGAACCAGTCAAAAGTTTGGACACTTTCCCACTGAATCTGATGGAAAATGTGTCCAAACCTTTGACTGCTAGTGAGTTTATTTATGTCACGAAACGCTGAGCGGACGGACAGACAGGCAGTGGAAAATACAGCAGCGATGTAGAGAGGAAAAATGAAGCTGATCAAAAATAAACGATTAGTCTAATATGAAATTAGTCAACTATTTTGCAGCCCTACTGCAATCTACTGATTGGTAGAAAGAGTCGTGGCTCGGCCACGCCCCCCCTCAGGATTGATTGGTGATTTACGTGTCGAGCACCATGGTTGGTTCCCAGCCCTCATGGGCTTATTCGACACTATCAGATAATACACAACAGCCTGTCGTAATGCAACAAAGCGTGGCATAAGAACAGGGTTCCCACCCGTCCTGGAAAACCTGGAAAATGATGACCTCTGATGACCAGGGGTCCAGCCGGTACATGTCCGCTACGTCCCCGCTCTGATGACCTGGGGTCCAGCCGGTACATGTCCGCTACATCCCCGCTCTGATGACCTGGGGTCCAGCTGGTACATGTCTGCTACATCATAAAGGACAGAGTCCGCACTATTACCGCTTTCCAGTGCAAGTCTGAAAGCGGCTTATGTTAACACAATCTGCAAACGTTTATTTGTAAACAATAATGATGACTGACAGGTCAGACTTGTTTATTTAAATAGGAGCATTTTTAAACTACAATAGTTCTGGTCTCAGTGTGAGTGCAGCACTGCCATGCTGACAAAAATAATACGTATGTAATCGGGGCAAGTGGTCGTGATATCAGACTTATCGGAATGATGTAATAATTTCCTGTCATCAGGCTGATATTTACCGTGCACCCCCATAAATCCTTGCTGTTTACTGTGAGTCTTGTCGTCTCAGAGGAGCGGGGCGGGTTTACGTCGTCTGCATCTGCAGCTCTAATTTGTTAAGAGTAGTGCAGCCGTTGCCTGTCACAACAGCAGAGGGTGAAAATAATTACAAAAAACAATTAGTGTGGCAGGAGAGGGAATGTGGGACACATGGGGGGGGTCTCGGGGGAGGCCAGCACCAGTCTGAGTGTGAGTAGGAGTCAACATGTTCACTATCAGATGCACGCAGAGGGACGAGCAGCAGCAGGATGGCTGGCCGAGGCGAGCTTGTGGAGGATGTCATTGATATTCATGCTCGGGTGTTTCTCTGCCTTACGGTGATGATCCGGTCTACGCTGCAGCGCTCCTCAGGAGTGCTGGGAAAGTTTCTCCTGCATCCCACACCTTCCTGCAGCGATGCTCCACTCGCTCGGCAGCCTCCAGAGTGCAAGGACATCTGCAGATAATGATGCTGGATAAACGCATTTATGCAGTTTCCCCTCAGAACATGTTGAATCTGGAATATATGATGTTCCGTCCGTCTGAGCGAGACCACTCAAGTCCCCGTTGTTTTCTGCTTTAATGAACATGTGTGTCCAAAGCAGAAAATCATTTCTCACTTCTGCAGTTAATGATCAGTTTAATTTCCTGAATCATTTCTGAATTATCCTCCTTGTTTTCTCGTAAAAAGCTTTGTAGAGCTCAGTATTGCATCGCTATGACAACCAGCAGCTCAGCGTGTTTACGGATAATTAATTTATGTAAAACGTAGGGATATTCGATATAGGCTTTTTTAACCGATATCCGATATACCGATATTGTCCAACTCAACAGTGGCTCAGGTGGTAGAGCAGGTCGGCCAATGATCGGAGGTTCGAATCCCGATCCCCCAG
This sequence comes from Atherinomorus stipes, assembly GCA_023101725.1. NCBI lineage: Eukaryota > Metazoa > Chordata > Actinopteri > Atheriniformes > Atherinidae > Atherinomorus > Atherinomorus stipes. The sequence goes on from JALJCO010005571.1 coordinate 47,180, forward strand.
CCATATTTCGTTGTGTCCTTGAGCAAGACACCTAACCCCCTTACCTTGTATGAATGTGTGTGAATGTGCTGGTGGTGGGAGGGGGCCGTAGGCGCGAAATGGCTGCCACGCTTCCATCAGTCTGCCCCAGGGCAGCTGTGGCTACATACGTAGCTTACCATCACCACGTATGGATGAGGAGTGAATGAATAATGGACCTACTGTGAAGCTTTGAGTTCCTGGATAGGAAAAAAAGTGTGATATAAATCTAATCCATTATTATTATTATTATTAAATTCCGATAACCAATATTAACCGATACTGATCTCTGCAGACAGCTGTGAGGTTGTATCTTCATATTCTGAGAGATACGACGATATTCTGCTCTGAGAGCAAAGATGCCAAAGTATCCTGAACTCAGCCAGAAGAGTTCATGTTGGACATCTGACTGCCAGATATCAGATACTAGCAGGTATCAGATACTACCATGTATCAGATACTAGCAGGTATTAGATACTACCATATATCAGATGCTAGCAGGTATTAGATACTCCCAGATATCAGATACTAGCAGGTATTAGATACTACCATATATCAGATACTAGCAGGTATCAGAGGGATACTACCATGTATCAGATACTAGCAGGTATGCAAAACCACAAAATAAGAAAAAAAAAAAAAAAGGAGGACAGATATCAGATACTAGCAGGTATTAGATACTACCATATATCAGATACTAGCAGGTATTAGATACTACCATATATCAGATACTAGCAGGTATTAGATACTACCATATGTCAGATACTAGCAGGTATTAGATACTACCATATGTCAGATACTAGCAGGTATTAGATACTACCATATATCAGATACTAGCAGGTACTAGACACTACCGTATATCAGATACTAGCAGGTACTAGATACTACCGTATATCAGATACTAGCAGGTACTAGATACTAGCATATATCAGGCTACTAGATACTAGCATATATCAGATACTAGCAGGTACTAGATACTAGCATATATCAGATACTAGCAGGTATAAGATACTACCATATGTCAGATACTAGCAGGTATTAGATACTACCATATGTCAGATACTAGCAGGTACTAGATACTAGCATATATCAGATACTAGCAGGTACTAGACACTACCGTATATCAGATACTAGCAGGTACTAGATCCTAGCATATATCAGATACTAGCAGGTACTAGATACTAGCATATATCAGATACTAGCAGGTACTAGATACTAGCATATATCAGATACTAGCAGGTACTAGATACTAGCATATATCAGATACTAGCAGGTACTAGACACTACCGTATATCAGATACTAGCAGGTACTAGATCCTAGCATATATCAGATACTAGCAGGTACTAGATACTAGCATATATCAGATACTAGCAGGTACTAGATCCTAGCATATATCAGATACTAGCAGGTACTAGACACTACCGTATATCAGATACTAGCAGGTACTAGATCCTAGCATATATCAGATACTAGCAGGTACTAGACACTACTGTATATCAGATACTAGCAGGTACTAGATCCTAGCATATATCAGATACTAGCAGGTACTAGATCCTAGCATATATCAGATACTAGCAGGTACTAGACACTACCGTATATCAGATACTAGCAGGTACTAGATCCTAGCATATATCAGATACTAGCAGGTACTAGACACTGCCGTATATCAGATACTAGCAGGTACTAGATCCTAGCATATATCAGATACTAGCAGGTACTAGACACTACTGTATATCAGATACTAGCAGGTACTAGATCCTAGCATATATCAGATACTAGCAGGTACTAGACACTACCGTATATCAGATACTAGCAGGTACTAGATACTAGTACATATCAGATACTAGCAGACATATTATCAGCAGCTTCAAAGCAAGTCAGTCTGTAGCAGCAGCAGCTGCACTGTAGTCACATGACCCAAAAGGAATGCTGGGAAATGAAGTTCTTCCAGGATAACAGGGACTTCTAGACATGCTGGAGCAACGCTGATGGAACAAGATCTCTCAGAACGAAATCTTGCTTGATTTAATTTTTTAATATATATTATTTAATATATATTATATTATTGGCCTACTGATAATATCAGTAGGCCAATAATATCAGACGTCCCTAAAGTTAGGGCTGCCCGTTTATGAAAAAAATAATTATCACGATTATTTTGGCCAATATTGAAATCCTGATTATTCAAACGATTATTTCCTAGTTACACAATGCATTAATTTAGCATTTCCTGCTAAGGTTTCTAGCACTGAAAATAGATATAGGCTACAAATATGAACCTGACAGCTGTTATTAATGTATAAAACATTAAACGAATGAAACAAATATACTTTGAATGTTAAATTAATGCAAAAACATAAATGTATCCAAAATAAACGATGCATTCAGCTCTTCTGACATTTTTGTATATTTTTAAAAAATAAAATAAATATACTTATTTATATATATAAACATGCTAAAATAAATAAGCTTTAGTGCAATGCTAGAACTTTCCAAATCTAACATTTTTGTTGATGACACCCAACAAACTGCCTGGATAACCTCAGAAGAGCTTTCAGAAACCGTCCCAAGAAGAATGGTTTCAACTTGATTATGAGTTTGAAGATCGTTTGACACAAAAATTGAAATCATCAAATTTTGATTGATTACACAGCCTAAAGTTATATTTTAGAAACTAGTCAGAGTTTAAGTTGGAAAATCTGAATATTTCAGTCTGTGTTTGGGTGTCTGAGTGAAGTTATAGTCGTGAGTTTTAGACTTTAACATCCCTGCAGGTGTCGGTTCTCCTGGATGGAAGTCTGATTGGTCGCCTTAACCAGGTCGACCTGCAGAGGAACGAGTGTTAGGTGGACCGATACAAGTATCGCTAACATCAATACCAGAGTTTTAAAACTCGCTAAATGTAGCGAAAAAGACGCCAAATTGTGCCGTGTGCGTCAGCATAATCGGTTGTCCCAGAAACTCGGTGCTAACAAACGTTCTGCTTCCCGGGCCTTCGATGGTGTCTGGCGGACTGGGCGTTTAAAATGGGAATCCAAATGTCAAAATTTGAACAATTCTGGGAGAATTGGGGAGTTCGTCCTTATTTACAGACATTTTTACTGCGGCGGCTTTGATGACGTCACGTAACTGAAGTCCAGCTCCGACAGAAAGACGAGGGTCTGCTGCTGCCATGCAGAGCTCTGGTTAGACCCACCGGCGGTGAATTCATCTGTTATGAAGGATGAGTTGGTGAGCGATGTGGAGCCCTGGTGGCTGCAGACCTCTGGGAGGTGTAGTTAGCCGGAGTCAGCTGCTCACACACCGGCCTGCTGTCCACAAAAACATCAGCTCTAACCTCTGGAGTCCTGAACGGCTCATGCTGCAGAGAGGCAGCAAACACCTGAGGCTTCAGGTCTGCACAAAACAAGACAGGGATGGAGGGAAGATGTGGTCTGCTGCTGGAGGACGGTGGAGGCTGACGGACCTGCTGCAGCCGCGGAAGATCCCGGATCTGCGGCCGAGGAAGATCCCAGATCTGCGGCCGCGGAAGATCCCAGATCTGCGACCACGGAAGATCCCAGATCTGCAGCCGCGGAAGATCCCAGATCTGCGACCGCGGAAGATCCCAGATCTGCAGCTGAGGAAGATCCCAGATCTGCAGCTGAGGAAGATCCCAGATCTGCAGCTGAGGAAGATCCCAGATCTGCGGCCGAGGAAGATCCCAGATCTGCGACCGCGGAAGATCCCAGATCTGCGACCGCGGAAGATCCCAGATCTGCGGCCGAGGAAGATCCCGGATCTACAGATGCAACGGTTCCTCTCTGAGCTGCAGACCTGCAGCCGGCTGTCTGGGTTGGGGAGGATTTCCCCGTGTGGGCACAAATAATTAGTAGGGCTGCTACGATTAGTCGAATGGTCGACTGTCAAAATACTGATTTTGATACTGAATACTGACTGATTTCATAATTGACGAATCTTTTATTGTTTGTCAGCTTTGTCAGCTTTTCTTGACTAGTTTGACATGAACACACATACTACCAGTCAAAAGTTTGGACACGTTTTCCCTTTAGATTCCATGAGAAAGTAGGGATGCACGATAACTTTAAAAAAAACAAAACGATGTCGATAAGCGATAAATTTCAGCTCCTAAAGGCTGATAACAATAACTGATAACCCATAACATACATACATTCCAGATCACGATATCAATACTGTTAACAAAACCAAAATGACTTTCCGTTCTCTAAATGAAGATTTTTTTTTTTCCAGTGAAAAACTATCAGCAAACCTCAAACATTTTCTAAAAGATGTCAAACTATTTGATATCTCAAATGCACATCAATATACAATGTGTGTGTGTATATATATATATACACACACACATACACTACTCTCAAAAAGTTAAGGATATTTGTTTTTTTCTATGATGTCAGAATGAATCTAAAATCCGCTACAACCTTTCCAGGTGAACTGAATTAAACTTTCTCTAAACTTTTCATTGCACATGTTCATTGTTCAAAAGTTAAATATTTATTCTGCTTCATTCTGTTCTCCAAAAACTGACAGCTGAATATCCTAACTTTATGTGAGTCGTGTGTGTACACACACTTAATAATCAATAAGCTGCATTCATTACTGATACAGAAATAACGGCTCCTGGAACTGCTGCAGATACATGCACCAGGATCACAAACTGAGAAGATGCAAGTTAAAAAAAACAGAAAATGATGCTGACAAGTTAGATTCAAACATTTCACACAATCTGAAAATGTTTATTTGTAAACAATAAGAATGACTGACAGGTCAGACTTGTTTATGTAAATAAGCATTTTTAAACAACAGTACACGGTTCATGATGTGAGCAGAGCACTGCTGCTGACAAAAATATTATCTGTGTTATTGGGACAAGTGCTCATGATATCGGACTTATTGGATGATGTAATCATTTCCTGTTATCGGCCCGATAATTATCGTGCACCGCTATGAGGAAGAGTCCACTCGTTTGACTGGTTCTGTAAATGTGCTGCAACTTTCACATGATCCGATTAGTTGATTAATCGTCAAAATAATCGGTGACTATTCGATTATTAAAGCGATAGTTTGTGGCAGCCTAATGATTAGTGGCGCCATCTTACAGGCGGCTCCTGCACAGACGAACAGTTCATACAGCAGATGAGGAGGAATGCCGAGAAAGAGAACATGACCCGGGGCAAGGGGGAGAGATGAGGAGGAGGAGGAGGAGGAGGAGGAGAAGGAGGAGGAGGAGGAAGAGGTAGAGACGAGGAGGAGGAGGAGAAGGAGGAGGACGAGGAAGAGGTAGAGACGAGGAGGAGGAGGAGAAGGAGGAGGACGAGGAAGAGGTAGAGACGAGGAGGAGGAGGAGGAGAAGGAGAAGGAGGAGGAGGAAGAGGTAGAGACGAGGAAGAGGAGGAGGAGTGCTGGAACGTGCTGAGGAAGAGGTAGAGACGAGGAGGAGAAGGAGGAGGAGGAGCGCTGGAACGTGCTGAGGAAGAGGTAGAGACGAGGAAGAGGAGGAGGAGAAGGAGCGCTGGAACGTGCTGAGGAAGAGGTAGAGACGAGGAGGAGGAGGAGGAGGAGAAGGAGCGCTGGAACGTGCTGAGGAAGAGGTAGAGACGAGGAGGAGGAGGAGGAGTGCTGGAACGTGCTGAGGAAGAGGTAGAGACGAGGAAGAGGAGGAGGAGTGCTGGAACGTGCTGACGAAGAGGTAGAGACGAGGAGGAGGAGGAGGAGTGCTGGAACGTGCTGAGGAAGAGGTAGAGACGAGGAGGAGGAGGAGGAGGAGTGCTGGAACGTGCTGAGGAAGAGGTAGAGACGAGGAAGAGGAGGAGGAGTGCTGGAACGTGCTGAGGAAGAGGTAGAGACGAGGAGGAGGAGGAGGAGTGCTGGAACGTGCTGAGGAAGAGGTAGAGACGAGGAGGAGGAGGAGGAGAAGGAGCGCTGGAGCGTACTGAGGAAGAGGTAGAGACGAGGAGGAGGAAGAGGAGTGCTGGAACGTGCTGAGGAAGAGGTAGAGACGAGGAAGAGGAAGAGGAGTGCTGGAACGTGCTGAGGAAGAGGTAGAGACGAGGAGGAGGAGGAGGAGTGCTGGAACGTGCTGAGGAAGAGGTAGAGACGAGGAGGAGGAGGAGGAGGAGTGCTGGAACGTGCTGAGGAAGAGGTAGAGACGAGGAGGAGGAAGAGGAGTGCTGGAACGTGCTGAGGAAGAGGTAGAGACGAGGAGGAGGAGGAGGAGTGCTGGAACGTGCTGAGGAAGAGGTAGAGACGAGGAGGAGGAGGAGGAGTGCTGGAACGTGCTGAGGAAGAGGTAGAGACGAGGAGGAGGATTAAGGAGAGGAGTGCTGGAACGTGCTGAGGAAGAGGTAGAGACGAGGAGGAGGAGGAGGAGTGCTGGAACGTGCTGAGGAAGAGGTAGAGACGAGGAGGGGGGGGGGGGGGAGGGGTGGAGGAGGAGAAGGAGTGCTGGAACGTGCTGAGGAAGAGGTAGAGACGAGGGGGAGGAGGAGGAGGAGTGCTGGAACGTGCTGAGGAAGAGGTAGAGACGAGGAGGAGGAGGAGTGCTGGAACGTGCTGAGGAAGAGGTAGAGACGAGGAGGAGGAGGAGGAGTGCTGGAACGTGCTGAGGAAGAGGTAGGGAGAGAGAGAGGAGGAGGAGGAGGAGTGCTGGAACGTGCTGAGGAAGGAGGTAGAGACGAGGAGGAGGAGGAGGAGTGCTGGAACGTGCTGAGGAAGAGGTAGAGACGAGGAGGAGGAGGAGTGTGGAAGGAGAAGAGGTAGAGACGAGGAGGAGGAGGAGGAGTGCTGGAACGTGCTGAGGAAGAGGTAGAGACGAGGAGGAGGAGGAGGAGTGCTGGAACGTGCTGAGGAAGAGGTAGAGACGAGGAGGAGGAGGAGTGCTGGAACGTGCTGAGGAAGAGGTAGAGACGAGGAGGAGGAGGAGGAGTGCTGGAACGTGCTGAGGAAGAGGTAGAGACGAGGAGGAGGAGGAGGAGTGCTGGAACGTGCTGAGGAAGAGGTAGAGACGAGGAGGAGGAGGAGGAGTGCTGGAACGTGCTGAGGAAGAGGTAGAGACGAGGAGGAGGAGGAGGAGGAGTGCTGGAACGTACTGAGGAAGAGGTAGAGACGAGGAGGAGGAGAAGGAGCGCTGGAACGTGCTGAGGAAGAGGTAGAGACGAGGAGGAGGAGAAGGAGCGCTGGAACGTGCTGAGGAAGAGGTAGAGACGAGGAGGAGGAGGAGGAGTGCTGGAACGTGCTGAGGAAGAGGTAGAGACGAGGAGGAGGAGGAGAAGTGCTGGAACGTGCTGAGGAAGAGGTAGAGACGAGGAGGAGGAGGAGGAGTGCTGGAACGTGCTGAGGAAGAGGTAGAGACGAGGAGGAGGAGGAGAAGTGCTGGAACGTGCTGAGGAAGAGGTAGAGACGAGGAGGAGGAGGAGAAGTGCTGGAACGTGCTGAGGAAGAGGTAGAGACGAGGAAGAGGAGGAGGAGTGCTGGAACGTGCTGAGGAAGAGGTAGAGACGAGGAAGAGGAGGAGGAGGTTTCTGCTCCAACTGCTGAGTTTTTCTTCACTTTCCTGATGAGATCAGGTGAAAGTGGGTCAGTGGTTCCGTTCATACCACAGAAACGGAATAAATCAGTAAAATGAACAGGAATATTTACAAAATTATAGATTAGTGATTTAATTATTGTAAAAAATAAATGAAGCTTTCAGTTTTTCATTTAATGATCATTTCAACATGTTGAATATTTTTTAATTGCACTTTTATTTCCTTTTTAAATAGATTTTCATTTTTATTTCCGTTTATTTTCTGTTTTCCGTTTTTTATCCTTCTGTCCAGTGTTTTTTTTGTTTTTCCTCTCAGCCAATCAGAGCTGAGAACAGGTGTCAGCTTCCTGAGTGTGGAAACTGAACCTGCTGCTTTTCTCACTTTCATGGCAACAAAAACATTTTCAGCTTCCTGGTTTATTCCCACACAGGTGGAAATAAACATGATGATGATGATGATGTGAGTGAAGATCAGACAATATCCTCAGAAACTAATGTGATGAAGTCGTGATGAAGCTGAGAAACCACTGATGTGGAGCTAATCTCAGGTGAGCATGACTGTGAAGGTTCTTCTGGATGAAGCCCAGTGGAACGTTGAACATCTTCATCACCAGGTCGGCGAGTCGAAGGCCATCGCCGTTTCCTGTTGAATGATGCTAAGCTAACATCTGCTAATCCCAGCCGGCATCTAGAACCTTTAATCCCAGTCGGCATCTAGAACCTTTAACCCCAGTCGGCATCTAGAACCGTTAATCCCAGTCAGCATCCAGAACCTTCAATCCCAGTCAGAATTAGAACCGTTAATCCCAGTCGGCATCTAGAACCGTTAATCCCAGTCGGCATCTAGAACCGTTAATCCCAGTCGGCATCCAGAACCTTTAATCCCAGTCAGAATTAGAACCTTTAATCCCAGTCGGCATCTAGAACCTTTAATCCCAGTCGGCATCTAGAACAGTTAATCCCAGTCGGCATCCAGAACCTTCAATCCCAGTCAGCATCCAGAACCTTCAATCCCAGTCAGCATCTAGAACCTTTAATCCCAGTCAGCATCAGAACCTTTAATCCCAGTCAGCATCAGAACCTTTAATCCCAGTCAGCATCAGAACCTTTAGTCCCAGTCAGCATCCTGATTGGACGTTACCGTTAATCTAAGCTCTCTGATTGGTGAAAGCAGGACAGCGTCTTCATCATCAGTTCCAGGTCTCTTAGCAACACAGCAGTGATGTTTTCATGATGAAGATGGGATCAATAATGGTGTTATCATTGATCATTGTGGGTTTAGCGGATTGTCTCTGAGTAAACATGTTTAGTGGCTGGATTGTAATCCTCCGGGTGGGGGGGGGGGGGGGGGGTAAAGGTGTGTTGTTTGTGTGTGAAGGTGTGTGTGAGTGCAGGTGGCAGGTTAACAAGGTGCTGGTTCCCTCTGAGGCGACCCGCTTATTTTCATGCCAAGTGTGTTTTATTGTTAGTGTTACCAGTGAGACAGGGAGGGGGGGGGGGCGTGATGCCACATGGGGGTTCACAGGCTTGTAGGGGGTGGAGTGGGGGGGGGGGGGGGGGGGTTACACCACACACATTAAGTTATTCATGTTCACGGTTCAGCCTGACAAACACAAGCCGACTGGAGGAGGGAGGCGGTGGGCTGAGACGGGGGGGGGGCAGGTGTGCAGATCACCTGGTGCCACCACGTCGTGCTCGCCCACGTGCACACTTCTTTCCTGGTTGTGTTTAACGACGACAGTTCAGAAATTAGGCCACGAAATGTTTTCACCCCAGAGAGCTGCAACAGTCTGAGGGGGGGGGGGTTTAGAGGAACGACTACAGAAGTTTTAATGAGGCCTGGTGTTTCTCCAGGCGGGGGGGGGGGGGGGGAGCAATGGGGTGCTGACTCCCAGCAGATGTCACACTGCCAGTGACACCCTGACCCCCCCATACCACATCCACCTGCTCTGCCCCCCCCCCCCCTCCCCCACTGCAATGTGTCACTGTGTCTAACTCAGCAAATCGGTCGATAATTACTTCATTTATTGGGGGGGGGGGGCTTGGTTCTCTGCTGGATCTTTATTCCTTCTCTCCACTGTTCTTTTTCTCTCCATGTTTTCTTCATCTTCATCCTCGTCCTCCTCGTCAGCGCCTGCAGGGTGGCGTTGCGTCCAATCAACCGCGTAAAAATCTCATATGTGTGCACGATCACCCATTTCATAAAACCATAACCCATCACGGCCGATACCGATGACTGATCACCGATAACGCACACACAAACCTGATCAGGACATCAAAACTTCAGAAAACCAACAACTTTTTACGCTTTAAATGAACATTTTTATTTTCCAATTAAAAACAAACATTTTCTAAAAGATATCAGTTATTTAATATCTTCAGTTACAGTTATAGTTCCTGATGCAGATACATGCATACAAACTGAAAAAGTACATGATAGTAGGGATGAGTGATATTGGAATTTCAACCGATATCTGATTTGACAATATTTTAAAACTCATGTGGCCGATAACTGATATCGGGAAAACTATCGATACTGAAATATTGCGATATTTTCATACGCCGATATCAAATTGATATTTTAAAACACGGTATCAATCTATTTTACTTACAAAATCCTGTGAGATTTCATCGCTTTGTTACAAAATCTCACGATATGTCAGTTCTCACGAGATTTCGTAACAGAACAATGAAATACCGCGAGATTTCACTCGTAAAACAGATCGATACTGCGTTTTTAAATGTCAGTATACTGGAATATGAATAATTGCGATATTTTAGTGTCTATTTGTTCCCACCTGTGGTCTTTAAGTTTTAAAATATGTAAAAAATAAGTTTTTTTTAGACTTTAGAAGCAGCGGGCTGATCGGTTAAATATCGTTTACATATCAGTTAAATTTCGGTTGAATATCGGTGGGGTGGCCGATGTCCAACACTCTGTTTCAAGGCTTATATTGATATGGGGGGGGGGGGGGGCTGATTATATCCCGCACCCCCAAAATCTGATGCTCAGGCTGAGACCTGCTCTGGGGGACTAAACGACCGACCCGGTACAAGGATCAGACATGTTGGTGTTGGTGAAGGAGACGTCCCGTCTCCGTCTCTGCCGGACATGTTTCTGTGCAGACCTGACGGTTGTCCCCGTCTGTCCCCGTCTATCTCTGTCTGTGTCCATCTCTGCCGGACATGTCTCTGGTCAGATCAGTGCAGACCTGACGGTTGTCCCCGTCTGTCTCCGTCTGTCCCCGTCTGTCCCCAGACTCCGTACCACGTGAACCTGCTGCTGGCGGGCTACGATGACGCAGACGGGCCCGGTCTCTACTACATGGACTACCTGTCGTCTCTGGCCAAGGCGCCCTTCGCCGCCCACGGGTACGGAGCCTTCCTCACGCTGTCCATCCTGGACCGCTACTACAGACCAGGTGAGACGGGTCCGGTGTAGGCGGGGGGGGCGGGGGGGGGGCATGTGGACCATGACTGGAACTGTGCTTCTGTCTCTGCTGCAGATCTGAGCCGAGAGGACGCCGTGGACCTGCTGAAGAAATGCATCCAGGAGGTGAGGCCCGTTTCTCATCAAAACCATGCTGTCCTCATGGAGGCGGTTAGACCCGGTTCCACGGTCCGGTCCGGTCTGGTCCGGTCCAGTTAGAACGGTTAACAGATTTTTAACTGATGATTAACTAATAACTTCTAATAAACTGATCAGTAACTGATGTGAACTAATAATTAGATAATAATTAACGGCACCGCAGGACGTTGAAGCTTTTCTGTCCACCAACATGATGGACCAGACCCACCTAGGGCTGGGCGATATGGACCAAAAGTCATATCTCGATATATTTAGGCTGAATATCGATACACGATATATATCTCGACATTTTTATCACAAAGTGAGAGCAAATATTTTGTTCCAGTCGGAGCCAAATATGACATTACAAGTAGTTTAATTTAAACAGAACGGATGAAGTAATGCTCAGCTGTTCAAAGAATGTTAAAATGTAAACAGCAATACTGTGAAATACTAAATACTATGTAATAATACTCGCACATGCAAGTAAGGAACATTACACAGAATTAAATGTAACAAACCCTAGTAAGGTCAGCATTTATATACAAAGACAAAACAAACACACATTGAACTCCATATCTCGATATGGGCGATATGGTCCAATTCCATATCCCATTTGAAAATATATCAATATATTTTTCATTTCGATATATCGCCCAGCCCTAGACCCACCCGTCCTGGACCAGAACCCACCCCAGAACTTCCAGTCTGGGTCCAGTTTGTTGAACTCCTGCTGTCACTCATGAGGCCACGCCCCCGTCCTCTGTAGCTCCGCCCACCTCAGATCAGGACCAAAGTCTGAAACTACACTCAGAAGTTTTTATTGGAAAGTTGTGAATGTGAAAAAGTGAAAAATATAATTCTGAATTTTAAAGTGAAGTTCAGGAAAACGTGATCCCGCGGAGATTCAAATATGAAAACTTTATTGATTCTTTATTTAAATCCAGTTTTCTGTTTTCCAGTCGGCAGTAAAAACTCGACTTTTATTTTCACTTGTGTGGTTTAAATGAAGATGGGTTAGGGGTTAGGCCCTGACGAGGCTCCGCAGACCTCAGCATGTTTACTGTTTCTTCATCTTCCTCCTCCTCTTCCTCCTGCAGCTCAACAAGCGCTTCATCCTCAACCTCCCGTCCTTCAACGTGCGTCTGATTGACAAGGAGGGCATCCACGACATGGAGAAGCTCACGCTCGACCCCAAGTGACCCCTCCCCCACCGACACCCCCTTCTTTTGTATCGACGACCTTCCTCCTCTCTGCTCCAATAAAAACTAAAACCAGCTCCTCTTCCTCGCTGTCTTTTCTTCCTCCTCCTCTTCTCAGTTTCAGGTACATTTTCAGGGGTTTGAAATGCAGTGATGTCACTAACGGGTTACGTAGTAATACGTTACAGTAATCTGATTACATTTTTAAGTCTTGTAGGGGCTTTTTAGCAGCCGTGATCATATCAGATAAATATTCATCAGCTGTCCTGACCTGTAAATGAATCCTATTTTATCATGTAATCAGATTACAGTTACTTTAAAATGACCTGCGACGCTGCCAGCGGCAGGATGATGCTTCACCGAAGCCAGTCCTGCAGGACCTGGTGTGACCAGACTGATCCCACGTCCTCATCCCAGGGCAGAGGCATGCTGGGAACCAGCCGTCAGAGATTTGGCTGTGATGCTGTCGTACGCAGACCTGATGCACGATTGTGTTATTTTTGTTGTTGATGGGAAAATATACGTAAACTGAATGTTGTTACAATCATCAAACTGCCGCAGCTGAAGCCGTCCGTTGGTCCGTTGTTCAGTCCAATATTTGCACAGCAAAAACTCAAATCTTATCAAGTATATTTGTCTAATTTCTAGTCAAAATATGTCATCACACTCAAAATAAGACAAAATTTACTTACAGAGAAGCATTTCAGTGAGATACAGGAACCTGTTTTAAGACAAATGCATCTTATTTCAAGAAACCTTATCAAGAACATTTTGCTTGTTCTGTTGGCAGATTTTTTTTTTTTCTTATTACAAGCAAAAAAAAAAAAAAAAATCTTTTTAAATTTATTTTAAGAGTGGCCAAGATTTTTTTTGCTTGTTTTAAGCAACAAAAATCTGCCCAATAGAACAAGCAAAATTTCCATGATAAGATTTCTTGAAATAAGATGCATTGCCTTCAAACAAGTTCCTATATCGCACTGAAATGTTTCTCTTTAGGTCATTTTGTCTTTTGGAGACAGGTATAAAAAGGAAATCTAAGTGGTGGGAAATCTAGGGGGGAGACCGAGAAAATCGGAAAAAAAAAAGTAAAAAAAGATAAAGAGAAGAATAATTCCCACAAAAGAAAAGAAGAATAAAAAATATTGAAAACACCAAAAATAAAAAAGAGAAGAAAAAAAAATTAATAGTGGGGAGAATAAAAAAAAAAAAATAAAAAGATGTTTTAAAAAAAAAAAATAAAACTGTGTTTAAAAGAAAAAAAAAAGAGGAGAGGTAAGAACTCCTCCAAAAAAGGACGAATAAAATAGATAAAATGATAATAATAAAATAAAAAAAATATTCTTTTTAAAATATTAAATAATTATACAGAAATAAATATTAAAGAAATAAATAGATAAATTAAATAAAATTGAAAGAAAAAGAAAAAAAATTGGAAAGAAAAGGGGAAGGAGAAGGAGGGAGGAGGAAAAGCAAGAAGAATAAGGAATAATAATAGAGAAATAAAAATATTAAAATGAATTGAGGGAATCATTAGTGGGAGGGAAACATCAGGAATAAAGAAAAGGAGTCAAAAGTCCAATATATAAAATTCTTTAATTGTGCTCAGTACAATAAAAAAGGAAAATAAAATAGACTACTGAGAAATGGGCAGAAAGAGATAAAGAGGGAAAGAAAATTGGGTTCAAGAAGAGGCTCCCATACTATCGCCTCTATAAAAGTAACTTTTCTTCACAACACTTAAAAATGAGATAAAATTGGAGAGGAAGGGGAGGGGGGTGGTTGGGAAGTTCTCTGAGGGAAATTTAACATATTAAACAAAAAAAAAAAAAAAACAAAAAAATTCAATAACAAATTTAGAAAATAGTAGGGTAAATTCATAAAAAGCACTTTTCCTCCCTACATAAAAAATAAAATGAGGGGTGGTTGGAGGATTGATAAAAGTAGATCGGGGGGGGTTATGTATCTGTAGGAAAGAGATAGAGGCCAAACCTAAAAAAAAAAAAAAAAGAAGGAGAGGAGGGAGGTTGAGTACTCTGACTGGGGGAGGGGGGTGGGACTACACCATTCGAAATGATAGAAATGGTCGATTCAGTCAAGTTGCTCATAGGCTCCAATAAGCTAACGAAAAATGCAAGAATTTCCGAGGAATGAGAAAAATGTAAAGGAGTAAAGATCTAAGCATATCCAGCATTCTCCGGTTCCTGATGTTTGGGTTCTGGAGGGGATTTTAAAGTCTGGAAATAGGGAGGAAATAAAGAATACAACAAATCCTAAAAGCCTTAGGGGGTGAGGTAGATAAAAGCACAGAAATGCACCACGGTGGTCTCCTGACTCACCTCTAGCTGTTGGGGAGCTGGAGGAAGGGATGGATGAAGGGATGGGTCGCAGATATCGAAGAAGGAGGACATAAGAAAATGGAGATAAGAAAAAGGAAAAAGAAAAAGATCAGGAGTATATGAAGATTTTACTAGATATAGTAGCACTGAATGAAGGAAAGTGTCACGGAAGAAAAGTGAAGAAGTAAAGCTTTATAATTTTATTTTTTTTTTTTTTTTTTTTTTTTTTTTTTTTTTTTTTTTTTTTTTTTTTTCTTCTTTTTTTTTTCTCCTTCCCCTCTGTGCATGGGGAATCATAGATAGATTGGTTTTTTTGTAATTTGTATATTATAATTTTAAAATTAAAAAAAAATATTTTGAGTGTGATGAGATATTTTGACTAGAAATTAGGAGAATATACTTGCTAAGATTTGAGTTTTTGCAGTGTGGCGACCTCTCCAGTAACTCTAGTTCCCTTCTACCCTTTTAAATCACGTGAGATGCTTGAGCACCTGATTATTCAGCCACAACTTTTGGTCTAAATTGTCTCTAGCAATATCGATATTAAATATTAAAGGTGATGGCAACAACCTTCTCATGAAAACAATTTTTGCAGAATGAAAGACTTAATTTTACTTTAAAAGTTTTTGTAGTGTATAAATAATCATTTGATCAATTTTGACTGGTCCAAAATATATAAACACACATGTAACGTGATTCATACACTGGACCCACAAACGGAAACCAAGCACACAAAGAAATCTTTTGTTCACCAGCTGAAGCTGTCGGATCTGTGAAGCTGGAAGATTTGTGTTTAAATGTTTATGTATTTGTGTGTAGTTTCTACGTTTGTGTTTGTATCCGAGGACATTTCCAGGGACCCAGAGCTGCAGGAGACGTTTTAATGGTTAATAAATCGCTTCACGCGATGATGGGGGAGGATGTTTAACTCCCAAACCTTTAGATTTCATCTCCCCATCATGTTTGGTCAGAGGTCAGGGTGCTGCAGGGGAACCTGGTGGAACCGGGTCGCCGTGATCCGGTGGCTCTGACCCGGCAGAGCTGGATTTGAGGGGAAGCGGTGCAGCTGAACCAGCGAGGGTTGGAGTCTCGTCTCTGCACCACAGACAGGTGATTAATAAACATGAAACAATCCCTCCTCTCCAACGCCGGAATCTGACGGGAAGAGCAGCATATGTTTGCCTGCAGGCTCAGAGGCAGAGAGCGGCCCGCTGAGTGTCAGAGGGGGGGTGTTGCAGGGAGGGGAGGGGGGGGATACAGCAGGTAGATGGTGGAGAATTCCCTGGAAAGCTGCGACTGCTGAGGCTCGTCTTAGTTACACAAAGCAGGAGAGGAGGTGCTGAGTCTTATTAGGGTCAGATGGGTTCCAGGTAATGAAGTGGTCTCCGGGGGCCCCTGATGGCGGTGGGGGGGATTTTCACACAGCAAGCTGTTCAGCTTCGAGTTCGTTCTAAACACAAAGAATAAAATCTGAAAATGTTTTTGAGATTATCTACAGTTGAAGATGAGAATCTCCCGTTCTACCCCATTGTGATGAGAATCTCCTGTTCCACCTCATCGCAATGAGAATCTCCCGTTCCACCGCATCGCAATGAGAATCTCCCGTTCCACCTCATCATGATGAGAATCTCCCATTCCACCTCATCGTGATGAGAATCTCCCGTTCCACCGCATTGTAATGAGAATTTCCTGTTCCACCTCATCGCGATGAGAATCTCCCATTCCACCTCATCGTGATGAGAATTTCCTGTTCCACCTCATCGTGATGAGAATCTCCTGTTCCACCTCATCGTAATGAGAATCTCCCGTTCCACCGCATCGCGATGAGAATCTCCCATTCCACCGCATCGTGATGAGAATCTCCCGTTCCACCTCATCAGGATGAGAATCTCCCGTTCCACCGCATCGCGATGAGAATCTCCCGTTCCACCGCATCGCGATAGAATCTTACTATTGTGATGAGAATCTCCCGTTCCACCGCATCGTGATGAGAATCTCCATTTCCACCTCATCGCGATGAGAATCTCCCGTTCCACCGCATCGCGATGAGAATCTCCCGTTCCACCTCATCATGATGAGTCTCCCGTTCCACCTCATCGCGATGAGAATCTCCAGTTCCAGCTCATCGCGATGAGAGTCTCTCATTCCACCTCATCGCGATGAGAATCTCCCGTTCCACCGCATCGTGATGAGAATCTCCATTTCCACCGCATCGCGATGAGAATCTCTCGTTCCACCTCATCGCGATGAGAATCTCCCGTTCCACCGCATCGCGATGAGAATTTCCCGTTCCACCTCATCGCGATGAGAATCTCCCGTTCCACCGCATCGCAATGAGAATCTCCCGTTCCACCTCATCGAGATGAGAATCTCCCGTTCCACCGCATCGAGATGAGAATCCCCCCTTCCACCGCATCGCGATGAGAATCTCTCGTTCCACCGCATCGTAATGAGAATTTCCCGTTCCACCGCATCGTAATGAGAATCTCCCGTTCCACCTCATCGTAATGAGAATCTCCCGTTCCACCTCATCGTGATGAGAATCTCCCGTTCCACCTCATCGTGATGAGAATCTCCCGTTCCACCTCATCGTAATGAGAATCTCCCATGCCACCGCATCGTAATGAGAATCTCCCGTTCCACCTCATCGTGATTAGAATCTCCCGTTCCACCTCATCGCGATGAGAATCTCCCGTTCCACCGCATCGCGATGAGAATCTCCCGTTCCAGCGCATCGTAATGAGAATTTCCTGTTCCACCGCATCGCGATGAGAATCTCTCGTTCCAGCGCATCGTAATGAGAATTTCCTGTTCCACCTCATCGCGATGAGAATCTTTCGTTCCACCTCATCGCGATGAGAATCTCCCGTTCCACCTCATCGCGATGAGAATCGCCCGTTCCACCGCATCGTAATGAGAATTTCCTATTCCACCGCATCGCGATGAGAATCTCTCGTTCCACTGCATCGTAATGAGAATTTCCCGTTCCACCGCATCGTAATGAGAATGTCCCGTTCCACTTCATCGTAATGAGAATCTCCCGTTCCACCTCATCGCGAAGAAGATCTCCCATCCCACCGCATCGTAATGAGAATCTCCCGTTCCACCTCATCGTAATTAAAATCTCCCCTTCCACCTCATCGCGATGAGAATCTCCCGTTCCACCTCATTGCGAAGAAGATCTCCCGTCCCACCGCATCGTAATGAGAATCTCCCGTTCCACCTCATCGTAATTAGAATCTCCCCTTCCACCTCATCGCGATGAGAGTCTCCCCTTCCACCTCATCGCGATGAGAATCTCTCGTTCCACCGCATCGCGATGAGAATCTCCCGTTCCACCTCATCGTAATGATAATTTCCTGTTCCACCGCATCGCGATGAGAATTTCCTGTTCCACCGCATCCCGATGAGAATTTCCCGTTCCACCGCATCCCGATGAGAATCACCCGTTCCACCGCATCCCGATGAGAATCTCCCGTTCCACCGCATCGTAATGAGAATCTCCCGTTCCAGCTCTTCGTTATGGGAATCTCCCGTTCCACCTCATCGCGAAGAAGATCTCCCGTCCCACCGCATCGTAATGAGAATCTCCCGTTCCACCTCATCGTAATGAGAATCTCCCCTTCCACCTCATCGCGATGAGAATCTCCCATTCCACCGCATCGTAATGAGAATCTACCGTTCCACCTCATCGTAATGAGAATCTCCCGTTCCACCTCATCGTAATGAGAATCTCCCGTTCCACCTCATCGCGATGAGAATCTCCCGTTCCACCGCATCGTGATGAGAATCTCCATTTCCACCGCATCGCGATGAGAGTCTCTCGTTTCCACCTCATCGCGATGAGAATCTCCCGTTCCACCGCATCGCGATGAGAATTTCCCGTTCCACCTCATCGCGATGAGAATCTCCCGTTCCACCGCATCGCAATGAGAATCTCCCGTTCCACCTCATCGAGATGAGAATCTCCCGTTCCACCGCATCGAGATGAGAATCTCCCCTTCCACCGCATCGCGATGAGAATCTCTCGTTCCACCGCATCGTAATGAGAATTTCCCGTTCCACCGCATCGTAATGAGAATCTCCCGTTCCACCTCATCGTAATGAGAATCTCCCGTTCCACCTCATCGTAATGAGAATCTCCTGTTCCACCTCATCGCGAAGAAGATCTCCCATCCCACCGCATCGTAATGAGAATATCCCGTTCCACCTCATCGTAATTAGAATCTCCCGTTCCACCTCATCGCGATGAGAATCTCTCGTTCCAGCGCATCGTAATGAGAATTTCCTGTTCCACCTCATCGCGATGAGAATCTTTCGTTCCACCTCATCGCGATGAGAATCTCCCGTTCCACCTCATCGCGATGAGAATCGCCCGTTCCACCGCATCATAATGAGAATTTCCTATTCCACCGCATCGTGATGAGAATCTCTCGTTCCACTGCATCGTAATGAGAATTTCCCGTTCCACCGCATCGTAATGAGAATGTCCCGTTCCACCTCATCGTAATGAGAATCTCCCGTTCCACCTCATCGCGAAGAAGATCTCCCATCCCACCGCATCGTAATGAGAATCTCCCGTTCCACCTCATCGTAATTAAAATCTCCCCTTCCACCTCATCGCGATGAGAATCTCCCGTTCCACCTCATTGCGAAGAAGATCTCCCGTCCCACCGCATCGTAATGAGAATCTCCCGTTCCACCTCATCGTAATTAGAATCTCCCCTTCCACCTCATCGCGATGAGAGTCTCCCCTTCCACCTCATCGCGATGAGAATCTCTCGTTCCACCGCATCGCGATGAGAATCTCCCGTTCCACCTCATCGTAATGAGAATTTCCTGTTCCACCGCATCCCGATGAGAATTTCCCGTTCCACCGCATCCCGATGAGAATCACCCGTTCCACCGCATCCCGATGAGAATCTCCCGTTCCACCGCATCGTAATGAGAATCTCCCGTTCCAGCTCTTCGTTATGGGAATCTCCCGTTCCACCTCATCGCGAAGAAGATCTCCCGTCCCACCGCATCGTAATGAGAATCTCCCGTTCCACCTCATCGTAATGAGAATCTCCCCTTCCACCTCATCGTAATGAGAATCTCCCATTCCACCGCATCGTAATGAGAATCTACCGTTCCACCTCATCGTAATGAGAATCTCCCGTTCCACCTCATCGTAATGAGAATCTCCCGTTCCACCTCATCGTAATGAGAATCTCCCGTTCCACCTCATCGCGAAGAAGATCTCCCGTCCCACCGCATCGTAATGAGAATCTCCCCTTCCACCTCATCGCGATGAGAATCTCCCCTTCCACCTCATCGCGATGAGAATCTCTCGTTCCACCGCATCGCGATGAGAATCTCCCGTTCCACCTCATCGTAATGAGAATTTCCTGTTCCACCGCATCGCGATGAGAATTTCCTGTTCCACCGCATACCGATGAGAATTTCCCGTTCCACCGCATCCCGATGAGAATCTCCCGTTCCACCGCATCGTAATGAGAATTTCCTGTTCCACCGCATCGTAATGAGAATCTCCCGTTCCACCTCATAGTAATGAGAATCTCCCGTTCCACCTCATCGCGAAGAAGATCTCCCGTCCCCCCGCATCGTAATGAGAATCTCCCGTTCCACCTCATCGTAATGAGAATCTCCCCTTCCCCCTCATCGCGATGAGAATCTCCCATTCCACCACATCGTAATGAGAATCTACCGTTCCACCTCATCGTAATGAGAATCTCCCGTTCCACCTCATCGTAATGAGAATCTCCCGTTCCACCTCATCGCGATGAGAATCTCTCGTTCCACCGCATCGTAATGAGAATCTCCCCTTCCACCTCATCGCGAAGAAGATCTCCCGTCCCACCGCATCGTAATGAGAATCTCCCGTTCCACCGCATCGTAATGAGAATTTCCTGTTCCACCGCATCGCGATGAGAATCTCTCGTTTCACTGCATCGTAATGAGAATTTCCTGTTCCACCGCATCGTAATGAGAATCTCCCGTTCCACCGCATCGTAATGAGAATCTCCCGTTCCACCTCATCGTAATGAGAATCTCCCCTTCCACCTCATCGCGATGAGAATCTCCCGTTCCACCGCATCGTAATGAGAATCTCCCGTTCCACCGCATCGTAATGAGAATCTCCCCTTCCACCTCATCGCGATGAGAATCTCCCGTTCCTACGCATTGTAATGAGAATATCCCGTTCCACCTCATCGCGATGAGAATCTCTCGTTCCACCGCATCGTAATGAGAATCTCCCGTTCCACCTCATTGCGATGAGAATCTCCCCTTCCACCGCATCGTGATGAGAATCTCCCGTTCCACCTCATTGCGATGATAATCTCCCGTTCCACCGCATCACGATGAGAATCTCCCGTTCCACTGCATCGCAATGAGAATTTCCTGTTCCACCTCATCGTAATGAGAATCTCCCGTTCCACCTCATCGTAATGAGAATCTCCCGTTCCACCTCATCGTAATGAGAATCTCCCGTTCCACCTCATCGCGAAGAAGATCTCCCGTCCCACCGCATCGTAATGAGAATCTCCCCTTCCACCTCATCGCGATGAGAATCTCCCCTTCCACCTCATCGCGATGAGAATCTCTCGTTCCACCGCATCGCGATGAGAATCTCCCGTTCCACCTCATCGTAATGAGAATTTCCTGTTCCACCGCATCGCGATGAGAATTTCCTGTTCCACCGCATACCGATGAGAATTTCCCGTTCCACCGCATCCCGATGAGAATCTCCCGTTCCACCGCATCGTAATGAGAATTTCCTGTTCCACCGCATCGTAATGAGAATCTCCCGTTCCACCTCATAGTAATGAGAATCTCCCGTTCCACCTCATCGCGAAGAAGATCTCCCGTCCCCCCGCATCGTAATGAGAATCTCCCGTTCCACCTCATCGTAATGAGAATCTCCCCTTCCCCCTCATCGCGATGAGAATCTCCCATTCCACCACATCGTAATGAGAATCTACCGTTCCACCTCATCGTAATGAGAATCTCCCGTTCCACCTCATCGTAATGAGAATCTCCCGTTCCACCTCATCGCGAAGAAGATCTCCCGTCCCACCGCATCGTAATGAGAATCTCCCCTTCCACCTCATCGCGAAGAAGATCTCCCGTCCCACCGCATCGTAATGAGAATCTCCCGTTCCACCGCATCGTAATGAGAATTTCCTGTTCCACCGCATCGCGATGAGAATCTCTCGTTTCACTGCATCGTAATGAGAATTTCCTGTTCCACCGCATCGTAATGAGAATCTCCCGTTCCACCGCATCGTAATGAGAATCTCCCGTTCCACCTCATCGTAATGAGAATCTCCCCTTCCACCTCATCGCGATGAGAATCTCCCGTTCCACCGCATCGTAATGAGAATCTCCCGTTCCACCGCATCGTAATGAGAATCTCCCCTTCCACCTCATCGCGATGAGAATCTCCCGTTCCTACGCATCGTAATGAGAATCTCCCGTTCCACCTCATTGCGATGAGAATCTCCCCTTCCACCGCATCGTGATGAGAATCTCCCGTTCCACCTCATTGCGATGATAATCTCCCGTTCCACCGCATCACGATGAGAATCTCCCGTTCCACTGCATCGCAATGAGAATTTCCTGTTCCACCGCATCCCGATGAGAATCTCCCATTCCACCGCATTGTAATGAGAATTTCCCGTTCCACCGCATTGCGATGAGAATTTCCCGTTCCACCGCATCCCGATGAGAATCTCCCGTTCCACCGCATCACGATGAGAATCTCTCGTTCCACCGCATCGTAATGAGAATTTCCTGTTCCACCGCATCGCGATGAGAATCTCTCGTTCCACCGCATCGTAATGAGAATTTGTTCCACCGCACTGCGATGAGAATCTCTCGTTCCACCGCATCGTAATGAGAATCTCCCGTTCCACCTCATCGTAATGAGAATCTCCCCTTCCACCTCATCGCGATGAGAATCTCCCGTTCCACCGCATCGCGATGAGAATCTCTCGTTCCACCGCATCGTAATGAGAATCTCCCGTTCCACCGCATCGTAATGAGAATCTCCCCTTCCACCTCATCGCGTTGAGAATCTCCCCTTCCACCGCATCGCGATGAGAATCTCCCGTTCCACCGCATCGTGATGAGAATTTGTTCCACCGCATCGCGATGAGAATCTCTCGTTCCACCGCATCGTAATGATAATCTCCCGTTCCACCGCATCGTAATGAGAATTGCCTGTTCCACCTCATCATGATGAGAATTTCCTGTTCCACCTCATCATGATGAGAATCTCCCGTTGTACCGCATCGCGATGAGAATCTCCCGTTCCACCTTATTGCGATGAGAATCTGCCGTTCCACAAACATCACATCACAACATCGACCAATCAGGGATCAGGAAGACAGTCACAACATTGACCAATCAGGGATCAGAAAGACAGTCAAACATTGACCAATCAGGGATCAGAAAGACAGTCACAGCATCGACCAATCAGGGATCAGAAAGACAGTCACAGCTTCGACCAATCAGGGATCAGGAGTCACAACATCGACCAATCAGGGATCAGAAAGACAGTCACAACATCGACCAATCAGGGATCAGAAAGACAGTCACAACATGGACCAATCAGATCTTAATTCTTTAATAATATATTACATTTATGCTGTAATACAATAATAATAACAACAGTAATAACAATAATAAACAGACACGAAGTACAAAATGATTTGTAATTTTTTAAGTTACCAACACTTTAAAAAAAGAAAAGAAATCTCCTGTAGCTGCCTCTCATGTCTCCTCTCCCCGCTGAACTCCATGTCCCATCAGCCCCTGCTGCTCGGGCATACCGGCGGAGGCCACGCCCCTCTGCCTCCCAGAGTTCCAGAGGGGCAGGTGGTGGATATGGCTTCTGACCCTCCCAGGTGAGTCCGGGCGTGTGATGGCAAATACACGCGGGGGAGGCGGCAGAGTACAGAACAGATGTCACGTCTGAGAGGAGAAGACAGGTCCATCATGACTGAGATATCATAAGCCCCGCCCCTCGGCGGGAGGGGCCTCGGTGTGTGGGAGGTACAGTCTGAGCTGAGGGCGGAGGCGGGGACCTGGGGGGTGGGGGCGTGGCCAGTCTTTTCCGTCCCTCCCTCCTCTACTTGCGGTGCTTCAGCTCCTTGTCGTGGTGGCCCTTCCCGCCACCCTCGCCCTTGTCCAGCATCTTCACGGCCTCCATCAGGTAGCTCTGGAAGGCGGAGAGCGCCGCGCAGATGGCGGGGCCGCCAAAGCCGTGCGTGAGCAGGCTGAAGTGCGTGAGGCTTCCCTGGACGCCGGGCTCCAGGCAGGGGGTGGGCCGGCTGCCCCCCAGCGGGGACCGGTCCTGGGACAGCAGGTCCACAAACTCCTTGCAGATTTCCCTGAGAGGTGGAGAGGAGAGGCGTTAGCGGGACATAGTCTGGCAGAGACGTCTCCACCCGGTCTGTCTCAGAGATGTCCCCATTAGGGCGTAGTCATGACCACAAGACCAAGACATTTCTGACACCAGGGACCAAGACCAAGACATTTTACAAGACTGGGAAATGTCTCAGTCCCTGGTCTCGGTAATGTTCTGGTCTCGGTAATATCTCAGTCTCCATTCCTGGTCTCAGTAATGTCTTGGTCTCGGTTCCTGATCTCTGTAATGTCTCAGTCTCTGTTCCTGGTCTCAGTAATGTCTTGGTCTTGGTTCCTGATCTCTGTAATGTCTCAGTTTCTTGTCTCGGTAATGTCTCAGTCTCTGTTCCTGGTCTCAGTAATGTCTTGGTCTCGGTTCCTGATCTCTATAATGTCTCAGTCTCTGTTCCTGGTCTCGGAAATGTCTTGGCCTTGGTCCCTGATCTCTGTAATGTCTCAGTTTCTGGTCTCGGTAATGTCTTGGTCCCTGGTCTGGGTAATGTCTTGGCCTCGGTACTGTTGTGGTCTGGGTTCCTGGTCCCAGTAATGTCTCAGTCTCAGTTCCTGGTCTCGGTAATGTCTCTGTCTTGGTTCCTGGTCTCGGTGATGTCTCGGTCTAAGTAATGTCTTGGTCTCAGTTCCTGGTCTCAATAATGTCTTGGTCTCAGTTCCTGGTCTCAGTAATGTCTCGGTCTTGGTTCCTGATCTCTGTAATGTCTCAGTCTCTGTTCCTGGTCTCAGTAATGTCTTGGTCTCGGTTCCTGATCTCTGTAATGTCTCAGTCTCTGTTCCTGGTCTCAGTAATGTCTTGGTCTCAGTTCCTGATCTCTGTAATGTCTCAGTCTCTGTTCCTGGTCTCGGAAATGTCTTGACCTTGGTCCCTGATCTCTGTAATGTCTCAGTTTCTGGTCTCGGTAATGTCTTGGTCCCTGGTCTGGGTAATGTCTTGGCCTCGGTACTGTTGTGGTCTGGGTTCCTGGTCCCAGTAATGTCTCAGTCTCAGTTCCTGGTCTCGGTGATGTCTCGGTCTCGATTTCTGGTCCCGATAATGTCTCTGGCTTGGTAAGGTCTTGGTCTTGGTTCCTGGTCTCGATAATGTCTCGGTCTCAGTAATATCTCAGTTTCTGGTCTCGGTACTGTCGCGGTCTCGGTTCCTGGTCTCGGTAATGTCTCTGTCTTGGTTCCTGGTCTAGGTGATGTCTCGGTCTAAGTAATGTCTTGGTCTCAGTTCCTGGTCTCAGTAATGTCTTGGTCTCAGTTCCTGGTCTCAGTAATGTCTCAGTAATGTCTCGGTTCCTGGTCTCAGTAATGTCTCGGTTCCTGGTCTTGGTGATGTCTCGGTCTAAGTACTGTCATGGTCTCGGTTCTGTTTTGGTCTCTGTAATGTCTCGGTCTCGATTTCTGGTCCCGATAATGTCTCGGGCTTGGTAATGTCTGAAACAGAGACCGGGATATGACTGAGACCAGGAACCCAGACCAGGAACAGAGACCGGGACATGACTGAGACCAGGAACCCAGACCAGGAACAGAGACGGGACATGACTGAGACCAGGAACCCAGACCTGGAACAGAGACCGGGACATGACTGAGATCAGGAACCCAGACCAGGAACAGAGAACGGGACATGACTGAGACCAGGAACCCAGACCAGGAACGGAGACCGGGACATGACTGAGACCAGGAACTCAGACCAGGAACAGAGACGGGACATGACTGAGACCAGGAACCCAGACCTGGAACAGAGACCGGGACATGACTGAGACCAGGAACCCAGACCAGGAACAGAGAACGGGACATGACTGAAACCAGGAACCCAGACCAGGAACGGAGACCGGGACATGACTGAGACCAGGAACTCAGACCAGGCACGGAGACCGGGACATGACTGAGACCAGGAACTCAGACCAGGCACAGAGACCGGGATATGACTGAGACCAGGAACCAAGACCAGGAACAGAGACCGGGACATGACTGAGACCAGGAACTCAGACCAGGAACAGAGACCGGGATATGACTGAGACCAGGAACTCAGACCAGGAACAGAGACCGGGATATGACTGAGACCAGGAACTCAGACCAGGAACAGAGACCGGGATATGACTGAGGCCAGGAACCCAGACCAGAAACAGAAACCAGGAACAGAGACCAGGAACCCAGATCAGGAATGGAGACCGGGACATGACTGAGACCAGGAACCCAGACCAGGAACAGAGACGGGACATGACTGAGAACAGGAACCCAGACCAGGAACGGAGACCAGGACATGACTGAGACCAGGAACCCAGACCGGGAACGGAGACCGGGACATGACTGAGACCAGGAACCCAGACCAGGAACAGAGACCAGGAACAGAGACCAGGAACCCAGATCAGGAACGGAGACCGGGACATGACTGAGACCAGGAACCCAGACCAGGAACAGAGACCGGGACATGACTGAGAACAGGAACCCAGACCAGGAACAGAGACCGGGATATGACTGAGACCAGGAACCCAGACCAGGAACAGAGACGGGACATGACTGAGACCAGGAACGGAGACCGGGAAATGACTGAGACCAGGAACCCAGACCAGGAACGGAGACCAGGACATGACTGAGACCAGGAACCCAGACCAGGAACAGAGACGGGACATGACTGAGAACAGGAACCCAGACCAGGAACAGAGACCGGGACATGACTGAGACCAGGAACCCAGACCAGGAACAGAGACCGGGATATGACTGAGACCAGGAACTCAGACCAGGAACCCAGACTAGGAACAGAGACCGGGACATGACTGAGACCAGGAACCCAGACCAGGAACAGAGACCGGGAAATGACTGAGACCAGGAACCCAGACCAGGAACAGAGACGGGGACATGACTGAGACCAGGAACCCAGACCAGGAACAGAGACCGGGAAATGACTGACACCAGGAACCCAGACCAGGAACGGAGACCGGGAAATGACTGAGACCAGGAACCCAGACCAGGAACGGAGACCAGGACATGACTGAGACCAGGAACCCAGACCAGGAACAGAGACGGGACATGACTGAGAACAGGAACCCAGACCAGGAACAGAGAAAGGGACATGACTGAGACCAGGAACCCAGACCAGGAACAGAGACCGGGATATGACTGAGACCAGGAACTCAGACCAGGAACCCAGACTAGGAACAGAGACTGGGACATGACTGAGACCAGGAACCCAGACCAGGAACAGAGACCGGGAAATGACTGAGACCAGGAACCCAGACCAGGAACAGAGACGGGGACATGACTGAGACCAGGAACCCAGACCAGGAACAGAGACTGGGACATGACTGAGACCAGGAACCCAGACCAGGAACAGAGACCGGGAAATGACTGAGACCAGGAACCCAGACCAGGAACAGAGACTGGGACATGACTGAGAACAGGAACCCAGACCAGGAACGGAGACCAGGACATGACTGAGACCAGGAACCCAGACCAGGAACAGAGACGGGACATGACTGAGAACAGGAACCCAGACCAGGAACAGAGAACGGGACATGACTGAGAACAGGAACCCAGACCAGGAACGGAGACCGGGACATGACTGAGACCAGGAACCCAGACCAGGAACAGAGACCGGGACATGACTGAGACCAGGAACAGAGACTGGGACATGACTGAGACCAGGAACAGAGACCGGGATATGACTGAGACCAGGAACCCAGACCAGGAACAGAGACCGGGACATGACTGAGACCAGGAACCCAGACCAGGAACAGAGACCGGGACATGACTGAGACCAGGAACCCAGACCAGGAACAGAGACCGGGACATGACTGAGACCAGGAACAGAGACTGGGACATGACTGAGACCAGGAACAGAGACCGGGACATGACTGAGACCAGGAACAGAGACCGGGATTGTCACCTGAACCCCCGCTACAAGTTTTCATTCAGAGTAGATGCCGTGTTCACAGAATAACGTTCCAGATTAGACTAACCCTGCATTGTGTTGCGTTTCCATGGTAACAGAATAATGTTCCAGACGAGACTAACCCTGCACAACTATAAACATGTATTTTAAAAAAAAAAAAAACATCAACGTGAGAATCTCCACTCAGCTTGCAAACGTGTAAGAGGAACTTCAAAATAAAGTCATTTTCAAAATAAAAGCGGGATTGATTTTTTTTTTTTTTTTTTTTTTTGCCATTTTCTGAATTTTGGATCAATCTTGGATCAATGTATTGTTACACCTCTAATACCTTCCCTGCCTGCACCGTCCACCTGCTCTATGTTCTGGACTGTCTTCCAGACCCCTGCACAGCCAGCAGTTGGGGTCCTGTCCGGTATGGCAGACCTCAGCATGGCTGTTTGTTTAGTTCCTGTACCTGTTGATGTCCGTCCCTTCTTCAGAGGGTGGATCAGAACAAACATGGACTTTTTTTTAAAACATCAGCATGAGAATCCCCACTCAGGCGGAAACGTTGTGTCAGAGGAACTTCAAAATAAAGCCATTTTCAAAATAAAAGTGGGTTTGATTATCGATTTTTGACTAATTTGGGGATTTGGAATTGATTTTTGTATTGCTACATTGATATAGATTGATGTGTTAATACATCCCTAACACATATCAGAAATATGGCCGCGTCTGAAAGTCATGACGATATGTCGGATTGTGTAGACGATTTTGAAACCGTTTCATCAAACGAACTGTCAGCATATGTCTATGGACAGGAATACACTGATGAAGGTAGTAACACTACCACCAAGAAGGAAAGTATAACTCTGGAGTTGGTGGAAAACTAGTTCCTCGTGATGTGATGCAGTTTGTGATGTAAGGCTAGTTTAGGACTGAGGCCTGACCGTGGGCTAGCCTCTGCTAGCAACACAGTCCTGCTAAAAAACATGAATGACTGGACACGGAGGACACATTCTCACCAGGATCGTCCAGGGGACCGGTTTGGTTTCACACTAACCCACACGGACCAAACCACATGAACGACACCACATGGTTACGACCAGATATATACACTAGATGCCACCTTTGGACCCATAGCGTACATCGGCTCAGCTGCCATCTTGGGCAGGGGTTCCTTACAAGCAGTTAGGTCCATATCTGTGGTTAGGTCACGTTTCCTGTCACGTTTTGTGTCAAAACTGTTCATCTGACACCAAAATGCCAGACTTTTGTGCCGTGTTTGAATGTTCTCATGAAAGAAACACCGAAACAAAGAAAAGGAGAAACACGTTTTACAAGCAAGAAGTGGTTTTATATCATTCAGTTGTGATGAACATGTTGAATTAGTCTCTTAAGCTAACATTTATTAAACTAGTGTTAACACAGTAAAATCATGAACGTGACATTTGGTAATTAGCCATTGTTGTTACCACAGGCATTATGGTAGCACTCAGGAGGAGAGACTGAGAGCCGAAAGACCGATCAGCCGTCTGCAGCTGTTATATCAGAAGACTTGGACAGAACTGGACAATGAACTCATGAAAGAAGGACAGGGTGTCCGCGGGGTTGTAAAAAGTTGTAAAATTAAAAGGTAGTAAATTGCTTATTGCGGTAATTGCAATAATTGCGGCTAATGGCTAGCCGCCAGCTAGCTGCGGTAAATAATTAGCCTTTAAAAAGTGAGAAGATAACTTCCATGGTTCCAGTGGAGTTTTAAAGTTGTACTTCCGTGGTCATTTCATTAATATTTCTGTGTTCTCCATTATTATTGAATGCATTCTGCATCGTTTCTGTTTAAAAAAACCTTCTGGTTGCTTAGTATCCAGCTGTATTTGTATACTAGAAGAGAGGCTTGTGGTCCAACGGCAGGCTTTTCCGGGTCCTTCTCATGAATTTCCGTCTGATTGGCTGCCTCCCGTCAGTGTATGAAGGAAGCTCCGCCCTCCGCTCTTATTTCGCTACAGACAGGAAATAGAGCCGACAAACAAGTTTGTTCCGCTATGCTAACAAACAGTTAGCTAATTAGCTTCTCAACTCCGAAGTTACAGTCGTGCTGTCTTCACTTCTAGTGTGTAGTGGAGGGTTACCTGCCTTCCAATGGACAGATAGAAACCCCACGTGGGATACGCTATTTGCAATGTTACGTAGAAGTGCAAGGCTGTTCCCGATTCGCTCTTCTCTTTGTATTGTTTCTGTGATGAGGAAGCACAGCCGACTGGGGGGAACGCAACGCTAGCAAGTCAGCATGTGTAAGTAAACAAGGGGAAACCCTCCGTATTTCAGAAGGAGCAAGTTAAATGGGTTTTCAGTGGAAGGAGGCCTTTAAATAGTTCCCGTTTATAAGGATGAGGATGGAGGGAAGGATGCATGTTTGGAAGCAGCTATAGGAGACGATATAGGAGACGTCCTCATATAACCGAGCAGCAGCTGTCTGTCCGTACAGCAGCTGTCTGACTGATGAAGCTACGATGGTGAAACAGAATATTCCAGAGGACATGATCGCAGTTTCATGTGCTAGAGTCTCAACACGTTGGTGGCTGCATCTCCAGTAAACAGATGCTGTACAGGAGAGACGAGCAGACGCTCCTACTGCTGCTGGTGTTTCCTGGTGAGTCCGACTCCGACCTGCTTCTTCATCCTCTTCAAAATAAAAGTCTAAATCTGTAGGAAACCTAAATAAACTAACGCTGCACTGACGAGCTTTTAACCATTAACTGGTAATAAACCAGAAGGCTGAGTCGTTACTGTTTGTCTGTAAAACTGGAAAAGAAACTTAAAAACCACAATGAAGCCACTTCAATGTTAAATAAGCTGAGAAGACTCTCTGGCAGACGTTTCGGCTCACAGCGCCACCGTCAGGTCAGATGCTGAGAAGCAGCCATGTTTTCTAATTACTCATCTATGCAGCTGCGCTTGTCTCTGTTACATAGATCATCATGAAGAACGTTTTGGTCGATAAAACATGGAGGAAATGTCAAAAACGTGTCATTGAATTGTGGAATATGAGAATTTTTTCAGGATATTCAAATTTTTTTTGGGTAGTACCTGTATATATACTGTATGTGTATATATATATATGTATTTAGATAGAGAGAGATCAGGATTCTTTTTTTTTCCAAATAATATTTAAAAAAGTATAAATCATCATAAAATCAGTAGCCTGGTACACCAGCGTGACCAGCGTCATGTATGAGACACACGGCAAGTCTGACCTGCCGTGTGTCTCATACATGACGCTGGTCACGCTGGTGTACCAGGCTATGAAATCACTGTATGCATGTGGGTGTGTGTCTAAGTCTGTGTGTATGTAAATGAAATAATCTATGCTTTGTCATAAATGTCAGATATATATGATAAACCAAACGGCTTGAAAACTGAGTCAGTTATGGAGGATTTAATCGGGGATAGATCTCTGCCTATGCTGATTAATGCAATGAGGAGACGCGGCTTCCCCCTGTCTAAGATGGCGGCCGGGCTGACGTATCGCTCCGATGGACAGCAGCGTCGGAGGCAGCATCTCATAATATCTATGGTTACAACAACAGCTCACTAGGGGGCAATGTTCCCGAAAACAACCAGTAAGCAAGATAAAGAAGAAGACAGTCCTGCTCACTGATTGGCCAGGACCAAACACATCTTGTTCACCACCAGTCTGGTTTCTGGTTTCACTTTGGTGTTCAGACTAGATCCAGTTTTCACCAGTTTGTCCAGTATGAGGACAGCCAGATGTCCTCCATGTTGGTCTACATCACTTCTTGTCTCAGTTTTACTGGATGCTCAGTTTGCTTTCAGAGAACCGGACCAGGAGACCCTCGGTTTTCTAGAAGACCTGAGTCCGATCAGAACCAGCGTTTACACTGCTCCAGATAAACCGGACAATCTGCAGCAGTGGACCAGGGTGGGTTTAAAGCGGCCCAGGAGGGCGTGAATGCGAGGCAAGATTATTTATGGAGCACTTTTCATGATGAAAGTGCTTCACATGAAACAACATGATGCAGCGGCAGCAGGAGAGGCACGGCAAAGATAAAAACCTCACGCTTCAAAGAACCCGAGCACATCTAAACGTCTGGATAAAAACGGAGAACAGGGGTCTTTACCTGGAGAACGGGGGGTCTTTACCCGGAGAACGGGGGATCTTCACCTGGAGAACACGGGGTCTTTACCCGGAGAACACGGGGTCTTTACCCGGAGAACGAGGGGTCTTTACCTGGAGAACGGGCGGTCTTTACCTGGAGAACGGGAGGTCTTTACCTGGAGAACACGGGGTCTTTACCCAGAGAACACGGGGTCTTTACCCAGAGAACACGGGGTCTTTACCCGGAGAACACGGGGTCTTTACCCGGAGAACACGGGGTCTTTACCTGGATGTAAATTAACTGTTTTAGCTAATCTGAGGTTTCCTGGGAGTTTGTTCCAGACACGTGGAGACCTGATACAAGACCAGATCCAGATTCTCCAGGTCTGGTTCTGTAACTGATCCAAGACTGGATACAGATTCTCCAGGTCTGGTTCTGTAACTGATCCAAGACTGGATACAGATTCTCCCTGTCTGGTTCAGACTCTGGAACTGATCCAAGACCAGATCCAGATTCTCTGGGTCTGGTTCTGGAACTGAGACAAAACCGGATCCAGATTCTCCAGGTCTGGTTCTGGAACTGAGACAAGACCAGATCCAGATTCTCCAGGTCTGGTTCTGACTCTGAAACTGATACAGGAGGGAGGCAGGAGGCTCGTGAACCGTTATCCAGGATAAAACTAAGATCCAGGAGAACGTCAGGAAGATGCTGACGGCAGCTGGAACCAGGCATGGAGGAGGAACCATCATGGAGGAATAAACTCTTACATGGTCAGAACCACCAACACTCTGAAGAAGTGACGGACATCAACAGATCCTGGCAGTGTCGAGAGTCTCTGGTTTGAGACTCTGATCATGGCTCCACAGGACCAGGAACTGAATAAACAGCCACAGAGGCCGAGGTCGACCATACCGGACAGGACCCCAACTGCAGGCTGTGAAGGGGTCCAGAACATAGAGCAGGTGGACGGTGCAAGCAGGGAAGGTATTAGAGGTGTAACAGTACATTGATCCAAAATTGATCCAAAATCCCATACACACACACACACACACACACACACATAATATATATATATATATATATATATATATATATATATATATATATATATATATATATATATCCCGCTTTTATTTTGAAAATGGCTTTATTTCATAGTCCCTCTGTCACAATGTTTGCCAGCTGAGTGGAGATTCTCAGGTTGATTTTTTTTTTTAAATCCATGTTTATAGTTGTGCAGTGGACAGATATGACAGAGGGAGATAGTACTACATATGTACTTTCAACTATTACCTTGTTTAGTACTTCTTATACCGTTTTATGTGGATCCTAAATCGAATCGAAATCATATCGTGACTGAATTTGAGATCTTGATAAGCATCAAATCGCTATCCATGGTATCAATATCATATCATGATCTAACCTGTGATTTACACCCCAGAAGGTCTACGGCTCTGCCCCCCTACAGAACCCCCCATCCCTGTCTCTACCTGAGACCAGGAAGCTTGCAGTTGGATTCCATAGAAAACTTCCCCTCATACTGGTGAACAGACAGAGACTCCTTCAAGTACCTGGATGTCCACCTCAGCCTGGACAGGACAGATATCCTGGTCCCCGGTCCAGGGAGACCAGAGTCTCCTCCACCTGCTGAGAGGGTACTCAGGTTTTCCTTGGACCGGAGGAATCCCAGGTGTGCAGGTGTCACTCACTTGGTGGCCAGCAGCATGCTGCGTCGTGTCGGCAGCTGGTCCGGATCGCTCTGCCTGCACAGGTACTCGGCCGTGGCTCTGGCCGGAAACTCTGTCTCACAGACGTAGCCGAAGTCCCGCGCCAGGTGGACCGCCTCACCTGCAGGGGGGAGACGTCAGCATTTAACCGTCCTGAAACCTGCAGCATCGTTTCATCTGGTCAACACGATGTTCAAGAAGTAAGTAATCATTCTACGTACAGTTGTGAAAAAGTGTTTCCTCCTTCCTGTTTTCTTATTTTTTTTACATGTTTGTCACTTAAATGTTTCAGATCATCAAACAAATTTAAATATTAAACAAAGATAACACAAGTAAACACAAAATGCAGTTTTTAAATGAAGATTTTTATTTTTAAGGGGGGAAAAAATCCAACCCTCCATGTCCCTGTGTGAAAAAGTGATCTTCCCCTAAACCTAATAACTGGTTGTTCCACCTTAGCAGCAACAACTGCATCAAGCGTTTGTGATAACTGGCAGTGAGTCTTCTACAGCGCTGTGGAGGAATTTTGTTCCACTCATCTTTGCAGAATTGTTGTAATTCAGCCACATTGGAGGCTTTTCCAGCATGAACCGCCTTTTTAAGGTCATGCCACAGCATCTCAATGGGATTCAGGTGGGGACTTTGACTAGGCCACTCCAAAGTCTTCATGTTGTTGTTCTTAAGCCATTCAGAGGTGGACTTGCTGGTGTGTTCTGGATCATTGTTCTGCTGCAGAACCCAAGTGCGCTTCAGCTTGAGGTCACCAACAGATGGCCGGACATTCTCCTTCAGGATTTTTTGGTAGAAGCAGAATTCATGGTTCCATTTACCACAGCAAGTCTTCCAGGTCCTGAAGCAGCAAAACAGCCCCAGACCATCACACTACCACCACCATATTTTACTGTTGCTATGATGTTCCTTTTCTGAAATGCCGTGTTACTTTTACGCCAGATGTAATGGGACCTACACCTTCCAGAAAGTTCCACTTTTGTCTCGTCAGTCCACAGAGTATTTTCCCAAAAGTCTTGGGGATCATCAAGATGCTTTCTGGCTAAACTGAGACGAGCCTTTATGTTCTTTTTGCTCAGCAGTGGTTTTGGTCTTGGAACTCTGCCATGCAGCCATTTTTGCCCCCCAGTCTCTTTCTGATGGGGGAGTCATGAACACTGACCTTCATTGAGGCAAGTGAGGCCTGCAGTTCTTGGATGTTGTTCTGGGGTCTTTTGTGACCTCTTGGATGAGTCGTCGCTGTGCTCTTGGGGTCATTTTGGTCGGCCGGCCCCTCCTGGGAAGGTTCACCACTGTTCCATGTTTTCACCATTTGTGGATAATGGTTCTCACTGTGGTTCTCTGGAGTCCCAAAGCTTTAGAAATGGCTTTGGAACCTTTTCCAGACTGATAGATCTCAATGACTTTGTTTCTCATTTGTTCCTGAATTTCTTTGGATGGCAGCATGATGTCTAGCTTTGGAGGATCTTTTGGTCTACTTCACTTTGTCAGGCAGGTCCTATTTAAGTGATTTCTGATGGAGAACAGGTGTGGCAGTAATCAGGCCTGGATGTGGATAGAGACTGAACTCAGCTTTCCAACGATGATAAACCACAGTTCATTTATGTTTTAATGGGGGGGGGGGTTGGAGGGTTTGATCCCCCCCCCCCCCCCACCTATGTTATCAACTTACGTAGGTTTATCTTATTTTAGTATGTTATCATTCTACATTGGTTGTCATTCTACGTAGATAATCTTCTATGTAGGTTTATCATTCTACGTAGGTATTCATTCTGCATAGGTTATCTTTCTACATAGGTTCTATGTAGAAAGTACATAGAACCTATGTACATCTTCTATGTCGTTTATAATTGTAAATAGGTTATCATTTCTACGCAGCTTATTGTTCTACGTAGGTTATCCTCCAACATAGGTTATTGTTCTATGTAGGTTATTTTTCTACATACAGGGGTTAGACAATGAAACTGAAACAGCTGTCATTTTAGTGCGGGAGGTTTCATGGCTAAATCAGACCAGCCTGGTGGCAAATATTCATTAATTGCACATTGCACCAGTAAGAGCAGAGTGTGAAGGTTCAATTAGCAGGTAAAAAGCACAGTTTTGCTCAAAACATTGCAATGCATACAACATTGTATCAGAGTTCAAAAGAGGACAAATTGTTGGTGCATGTCTTGCTGGCGCATCTGTGACCAAGACAAGTCTTTGTGATGTATCAAGAGCCACAGTATCCAGGGTAATGTCAGCATACCACCAAGAAGGACGAACCACATCCAACAGGATTAACTGTGGACGCAAGAGGAAGCTGTCTGAACGTGATGTTCGGGTGCTAACCCGGATTGTATCCAAAAAACGTAAAACCACAGCGGCCCAAATCACGGCATTCGCTTGGCCCAGGACTTGTGCTAGATGGGCCAAGGACTACCGGACCATTCTGGAGGACCATGTGCATCCAAAGGTTCAAACATTGTATCCTGAAGGCGGTGCAGTGTATCAGGATGACAATGCACATATACACACAGCAAGACTGGTGAAAGATTGATTTGATGAACATGAAAGTGAAGTTGAACATCTCCCATGGCCTGCAAAGTCACCAGATCTAAATATTATTGAGCCACTTTGGGGAGTTTTGGAGGAGCGAGTCAGGAAACGTTTTCCTCCAGCAGCATCACGTAGTGACCTGGCCACTATCCTGCAAGAAGTATGGCTTAAAATCCCTCTGACCACTGTTCAGGACTTGTAGATGTCATTTCCAAGACGAATTGTCGCTGTATTGGCCGCAAAAGGAGGCCCCACACCATACTAATAAATGATTGTGGTCTAAAACCAAGTGTTTCACTTTCATTGTCCACCCCCTGTAGGTATTCATTCTACATAGGTTATCATTCTACATTGGTATTCATT
The DNA here is from genome assembly GCA_023101725.1 of Atherinomorus stipes. Lineage (NCBI taxonomy): Eukaryota > Metazoa > Chordata > Actinopteri > Atheriniformes > Atherinidae > Atherinomorus > Atherinomorus stipes. The sequence goes on from JALJCO010005571.1 coordinate 83,891, forward strand.
CTTAGTAGGTTATCGTTCAACATAAGTTGTTCTACGTAGGCTATTTTCTACGTAAGTCACCATCTCATTAGGATATCTCTACGTAGGTTATCATTCTAAGTAGATTATCGTTCTACGTAAGTATTTATTCTACTTAGGTTATCATTCTATAGGTTATCTTTCTACATAGGTTATCGTTCTACGTAGGTTATCATTTTATGTAGGTTATCTTTTAACATAGTTCATTCACTTCTGCGACCCCTCGTTGTTAAATGTCATTATATCCGGAAAATTGACACATGCAGCAGTATCAGCTACATGAGATGGTTTATACTGCTATGAAGTCATCACTGCTTTAACACTTGGAGGCTGATTTTCATTGTCTGAAGCGTCAGGTTGGGGATCCTCAGGTTTGTTTCCGCTGCTCTTCGTGTCCGTTGCATCCATCGGCCCATCTGACGTCCGTTTTTTTATTTCTCATTGGTTCTTAATTCTGTTTTAGTTGCTGTGGTTAATCTCAGCATCAGCAACATGGTGGATGCACAGAAAGACATGTCTGCAGGTGAAGGTGGAGGAAGCTGAACTGAGCATGTGCAACAGGTCAAGCTGCAGCGCCTATAAAAGTCTTCAACCCCCCAGGACCTGACCAGGACCTCCTTCCAGGTGTCCATGGATTGTCCAACGTGCCTTCTGGCAACTCTAGTGGAGCCTTTCAGAGTTTTCTCCACCTTTGGCGTCCTCATGTCCATGTGACTGGTGAGGAACCAGCAACAGCTGCTGTATCCCAGTCTCTCCATCTCAGCTTCTGGATCCGGGACCTCCTCCAGACCAGTCCAGGTGTCCTGGTGGACTCTCTCACTAGTAGTCCTCTTGCTCGCCTGATCAGTCTGTGAGGACGTCCTGATCCAGGCAGGTTTCCTCATGTTCCACCTTCCTTCCATCTCTGGATGATGATGGAACTCAGATCCAGGGATGTTCAGGTCTTAGTTTCTGGATCATCCCTGACTTCTACTGTTCAGTAAGCTTGTCTCTGATTGGCTGGAAGTGGTCTTTGATCTTCATGCTGCAATAGTAGCAGGAACACTGACGGACCTTCCAGACACAAAACCACTGGACATGCAGGTGATCTCCATCCACTAACTGAGACTGCTGGAACCAGGACCGGACCTCTGCTGGAACCAGGACCGGACCACTGCTGGAACCAGGACCGGATCACTGCTGGAACCAGGACCGGACCACTGCTGGAACCAGGACCGGACCACTGCTGGAACCAGGACCGGATCACTGCTGGAACCAGGACCGGACCACTGCTGGAACCAGGACCGGACCTCTGCTGGAACCAGAACCGGACCTCTGCTCTGGACCACTGCTGGAACCAGGACCGGACCACTGCTGGAACCAGGACCGGACCTCTGCTGGACTAAACCAGCCGCTTTGAATAAGGATCAAACAACGAGCAACCGTGCGTGACACAGTTTTAATGCACGACACAGAGCGGAGAAGTTCATTAAAACCGTATAATGCACAGATTCCAGTTGTTTAGTCCTCGTATACCACGGTCCCACAGAGTAAACGTTTAATGGCAAATGTTTAGTCATTTATATAAATATATTTAAGCACAGGAACTACGTTATGCTGGCAGCTGATTGAGTGTTGCTATGGTGATATTGTTCCATGGCGGAATGATATGACAGTGATCGAACCTGCCAAACGATGTGTGCGTATACACAAAAATAATGCACGTACGTTAACAGTTAAATTTCCACTGACCGTGGCATAAAGGAGGGAATATTCCTGCAGGAACTTAGAAATCAGGTTCAACTTGACATTAAAGAGGATTTTATTTCATACAAAAACAAAATTATGTTGAACATGGTGATTTCTTAAAAGGGTAAAACATCCGAGAGACGGGGGGGTGTTATAGGTGCTGTTCATGTACTTCTGATTGACAGGTCTGACCTGCCGACTCCACCTGCAGTAAAAGTCTGATGTTATTTATTTATTTTAGAAATGTATCTGCAGATCTACCCCCCCCCCCCCACCACCCCCCCAGTCTGAGACCAGTCAGAGCTTCAGATCCTTCATGGCTTTGCTTCTGCAGTCACATCGTTTATTTGTGTGCGCTCATGCGAGGACAGTGTCAGAGTGTGTGCAGAGTGTGTGTGTGCGTGTGTGTGTGTGCATGCATGTGTGTGTGTGTGCGTGCATGTGTGTGTGTGCATGCATGCATGTGTGTGTGCATTCATGTGTGTGTGTGTGTGTGTGTGTGTGTGTGTGTGTGCGTGCATGCATGTGTGTGTGCATGTGTGTGTATGTGTGCGTGCATGCATGTGTGTGTGTGTGCATGCATGCATGTGTGTGTGCATTCATGTGTGTGTGTGTGTGTGTGTGCGTGCATGTGCGCCTACCCTCCACCAGCGACGTCAGCAGCGTGACGTTGGCGGCCTTGCGGCGCCCGGCGGGCAGGTTCAGGCCAATCTTCTCCAGACGCTCGCGCAGACAGCGGCCACCATTCTTGGACTTGGCCCTGAGGGCGGACACGGAGACGCGGAGCAGATTTAGGCGTGTGCGTTTGTCTCTCTGGCTTTTGTGTCTGTGAATCAGCTGGAGCTTCCCTATGTTCCCTGTCAGCTTCTTCTTCTCCTCTTCATCCTCATCCTCCATCTAAACCCTCTAAAGATTCATTTTTATAAAACATTTTTCCCAACCGTGATATTTTATTTCTTAAAATCTTATGTAGTGTTTTATTTATTCTATTTGTAATCACTTTTATATTAAAATGATAAATCTATATAATTTAAATATTCTATAATTATTGTTGTGTCATTTTCTTTTTTCTGTTTATCACTGACACAAATGAGGTAAATACCAGCTCTGTATTATAAAATTATATATCTAATTATATATTTATCTGTTTTTGTGGTGTGTACAGTTTGTTTAGGTCCATTAATATCAATTATTTGCAAATATACCATTTTCACCCATTTCTATCCAAATAAAAAAAAGCTCCTGGAATTTGTTTATGATAAGATGAAACAACATAAATACTATTAAAAAATAATGGGGGAAAGGCTAAATAAAAATAATTTTAAAAAATAAGGAATGAAATAAAATATAATCAAATATTGAATTAGTAACAATAAATTGTATTTTTAAAAAAAAATCAAAACAGGTCTCTCTTGCAAATGATATCTTGAATCTCAAAGAGATAATCTGTATAGATTAAGGTGAAATACATAATTAATATAAAATAAATAAATGAATAAAAACAGCTTTTACTGTAACAGAAATGAATTTTCACCCAAAAAAACTTTTTTTTACCTGATTTCTAAATTTGACAAAATCTTTTCATGGATTCATCCAGACTTGTTCCATTTTTCTAAAACATTGCATCATATTATTAGAGTGAGCGTAAATTTTACATGTAGAACCATAATCTCCAAACTAACCCGTCGGTTTAATTGTCAAATAATCTATTTAATTTAATTTTTATCAGCGCTGGCGTGCAGAGCGGTGGGAGCACTGGAGCAGCTGCGGATGAAAGGCAGCGACGCGCCGTTATCACCGAGGGAGCCGCTGAGTTTTACCACCCCTCACATCTTTTAATTATGTCCTCTTTAAGAGTTTCAGCCTGAAACTGGAGTCATAAACTTGTTCTCATGTCCCGAGGCCGTAGTTCATTAAACCACATTGCTTCTCTTGTGATTCTGTCTCATGACCCATTTTGGTTCCTCAGAGTTAAATTAAAGAGATCTCATTGTGAAGAGATTCACTGAAAAAAATGTGCCCGTGTTTATCTGAAGCGTATGTGACAGAAAATAGTCAGGAAGCCGAGGCATGTGATAAAAGCTTCCTGGATCAAAGTGAAGCGCTTTGAGTGGCCGACATGACGAGAAAAGGGCTGCAAACGTGCCGTCCAGTTACATTTACATAATATCAGCATTCAGTTAAACGGCAGTTTTCTGTCTTCTGATTTCTGATCAGCTGTTTACGGGAATCCAGCAGATGTTGTTATATTTTTCATTTTTCTGTCAATAATCACGTTTTCTCTGCGTCTTGGCCAAACAAACAAGAGTTTCTGCTCCATCTAATCTCTGAAAAGGACTTTAGAGTCCTGGTTCTGTAGCGCTGATGCTGAGCCATATCTGCTAAGTCTTCTTCATTTGTGATTTGCTCAAGGCCGGCGTTGTGTTGGTGCGCTGTGTGCTGCATCTCAGCTGCATTCATACCGTCAACCTTTCTGCTGCATCTTCATGTTTAACACAACACGCCTCTAAAAATGGCCGTAAATACCGAGGTTTGTGCAGCTGACACGACATCAAGGTTGCTGTGGACAGCCACGTTCAGATGATGAAATTAACTGAAAATCATTGCAGTAAAACAGGGATCACACCAAATCTCAGCTGAGACCTGCATCTTATGCATCCGGTGTGAATGCTCTCATCCGTTTGCACAGTAGAATGGAAACCACAGTAGTTTACACACACTTCATTCACAATGTGAAGCCCATGAAATCGCAGAGAAGGCCCGGATTCAAATGAACCACTGCGAATGTTCGGAGTTTGGAGATTCAGTAAAAGAAAACAGTAACTCTCTACGCTGAAGCCAGCAGGACTCTTAATTCGGCATTTTCTGCGGCATCATTAAACTGCGGCGTAGCCGCTGCAACATTGTCAAACTGCTGTGTAGCCGCTGCGGCATCATTAAACTGCTCCGTAGCTGCTGCAACATCGTTTAATTGCAGCGTAGCCACTGCAACATTGTTTAACTGCGGCGTAGCCGCTGCAACACTGTTAAACTGCGGCGTAGCCGCTGCGGCATCATTAAACTGCTGTGTAGCCGCTTCAACAGCGTTTAACTGCAGCGTAGCTGCTGCGGCATCATTAAACTGCTGTGTAGCTGCTGCAACACTGTTAAACTGCTGTGTAGCCGCTGCTGCATGGTTAAACTGCTGTGTAGCCGCTGCTGCATGGTTAAACTGCGGCGTAGCCGCTGCTGCATGGTTAAACTGCGGCGTAGCCGCTGCTGCATGGTTAAACTGCTGCGTAGCCGCTGCTGCATGGTTAAACTGCGGCGTAGCCGCTGCTGCATGGTTAAACTGCGGCGTAGCCGCTGCTGCATGGTTAAACTGCTGCGTAGCCGCTGCTGCATGGTTAAACTGCGGTGTAGCCGCTGCTGCATGGTTAAACTGCTGCAGAGTTAATCATTTGTGCACTTAGATTGTATCAATGTCATTTGTTCATTAAATATTGTAATTTAGGTTGTGCATCAGTTTAAGTTCTCCCAACTTTCCTTTCAGTTTTTGTGATTTTAAAACCAAATCGAGTTTTCCATGATAAAACTAATTTTAGGTCGTCCATCGTTCGGAACGTTGTAGTTTTACCACAGCAAACCCTCCCTGCTGTGTTGGTGATCAGGGATGTTTGTGTTCAGATACCAAACACAGTCTGATAAATTAACAAAGAAATCTCCAAATCTGCGTCAGGAACGTTGAAAAGCGCCCTGGTGGAAACCTCGGACCAGCATCTCAGGTGTGAACTCGGCGTCCTCTCACCTGCGCAGGACTCCGCCCAGCAGAGAAGCGTTGAGGCACTCGGGTGGGGACAGGCGTCGCTGCACCTCCCCGACCGTCACCTTGTACTTGGAGTTGGAGCTGAGCAGCGACAGGCGGCCCGGAACCGAACAGAAGACCTCAGCCGGGTTGGACACGGCGCCCATCCCCAGACCCTCCTTCCCGATGGACAGCGCCGACAGGGACGAGCCGTTCAGCTTGGACGGGATGGGAACTGAGACGGATCAGATAGAGACAAGTTGAAGAGAAACAGGAGGAAGATGCAGATCTGTGATGCAATGGCACCTTCGTCCTCAGTAATTATGCAGCGTAATGTCGTCCCTGGAGTCGACAGCTCTAATTCTGGAGCCTGATTGTTGATTGTGTTTTTCAAACTGCAGGTGGTTTCATCCTCACTGCGCATCTCAAATAGCTCCACTTCTCACCTTCAACTGCCTCGTTTTTCACTTCTCTCAACTACATTCTTTAAACTTGCTCAGAAAAGAGAGGAAAGCTTCAGCGGCGGTCAGATTAATGCTCGGCAGGGACAATAGATCCTGCAGAGGCTCCCCCAGGAAAGACGGTGAAGGAAGAAACATGCTAGCAATATTTCACACATTTCATCCGTAACATAAGCATAGTCGTGTTTGTTTCTGTCCAGCCATTTTTAACTTTGCATCATTCCAAATAAACCTGATCCATCCCAGAATAAAAACCATCAGGTCTAGATTTGATATCAGAAACCTCCCAAATATCCCAAAATGTCTATGCTAAAATGACTGTGGGCCCAGCATGGACCCCTGAGGAACTCCACCAGCATTGTCCAAGCATGATGGGGTAAATTCTGCCGGCTTTACTGATGCTTTCCTGCCCCTGATGCAACTTTCCACGCAGCTGATTGGTCTAGACTGAAACCGTCTCTAGATCTGCACGTTTTCGCGTTTCTAGCATGTGAAACTGCAGTCATCTCCCCCCACTGGAAACCTTCCACCCTCCTCACCTGTAGGTCCGGAGACCATCTCTACAGGATGGGAGGAGCTGCTGACCCTGAACAGTGACCTCACGGGTCTGCTGGAGCTTCATGTTCACGTTCAAATCTTTCATTTGTAAATACGAGCTGCTGCCTCGGAGGGAACCTGCCAGCTCTACGGGTGACATGAAGGCGGGAGGAGGGGGAGGAGGTGGAGGACTCCACCTTCACTAGACGGGTCGGATCTGAGTCCAGCACCTGAGAATGGCAGCTGAGCGAAGTCCAGACACAACAATGCGTCACCGAGCCACTTTTCCAACTCCGGCAGCTTGCAGGTAAAAACCTCCACCACCTGCTGGTGGTCACGGTTGTTTCTGGAGGGACGCGTCGTTCTTATTCTCACAAAGTTGTCTTCAGAGCTGCTGCTGACATTAAACATCAAACACACGAAGCCTCTTCAGCTGGTGGTGGTTTTATTCACTCTTCTGTCGCTTCTATTCAGATTAAAGATGTAAAACTACCTGATAAAACCTGAAGACCATGCAGAAACACCGTAACGTCGCTGCTACACCATCTCTGACCTCTGCAGCGCCCCCTGGTGGACGTGTTGGCTAGCAACACCATTAACGTGACGTAGCCATTAACGTGACGTAGCCATTAACGTGACGTAGCCATTAACGTGACGTAGCCATTAACGTGACGTAGCCATTAACATGACGTAGCCGTTAACATACCTGACGGGAGCAGAAAAGAGTCTGACGTTAGCCACACGTAGACAAGATGTAGCCGTTAACGTCACGTAGTCGTTAACGTGACGTAGCCATTAACGTGACGTAGCCGTTAACGTGACGTAGCCGTTAACGTGACGTAGCCGTTAACATGACGTAGCCGTTAACAAACGCGACAGGAGCAGTAAGGAGTCTGACGTTAGCCACACGTAGACGAGATGTAGCTGTTGACGTGACGTAGCCATTAGCGTGACGTAGCCGTTAACGTGACGTAGCCATTAGCGTGACGTAGCCGTTAACGTGACGTAGCCGTTAACATACCTGACGGGAGCAGAAACGAGTCTGACTTTAGCCACACGTAGACAAGATGTAGCCATTAGCGTGACGTAGCCATTAGCGTGACGTAGCCATTAACGTGACGTAGCCGTTAACGTGACGTAGCCATTAACGTGACGTAGCCATTAACGTGACGTAGCCATTAGCATGACGTAGCCATTAACGTGACGTAGCCATTAACGTGACGTAGCCATTAACGTGACGTAGCCATTAACATGACGTAGCCGTTAACATACCTGACGGGAGCAGAAAAGAGTCTGACGTTAGCCACACGTAGACAAGATGTAGCCGTTAACGTCACGTAGTCGTTAACGTGACGTAGCCATTAACGTGACGTAGCCATTAACGTGACGTAGCCGTTAACGTGACGTAGCCGTTAACGTGACGTAGCCGTTAACATGACGTAGCCGTTAACAAACGCGACAGGAGCAGTAAGGAGTCTGACGTTAGCCACACGTAGACGAGATGTAGCTGTTGACGTGACGTAGCCATTAACGTGACGTAGCCATTAGCGTGACGTAGCCGTTAACGTGACGTAGCCATTAGCGTGACGTAGCCGTTAACGTGACGTAGCCGTTAACATACCTGACGGGAGCAGAAACGAGTCTGACTTTAGCCACACGTAGACAAGATGTAGCCATTAGCGTGACGTAGCCATTAGCGTGACGTAGCCATTAACGTGACGTAGCCGTTAACGTGACGTAGCCATTAACGTGACGTAGCCATTAACGTGACGTAGCCATTAGCATGACGTAGCCGTTAACGTGACATAGCCGTTAACGTGACGTAGCCGTTAACATACCTGACGGGAGCAGAAACGAGTCTGACGTTAGCCACACGTAGACGAGATGTAATCCTGACGTTTGTTTTAAAACAAAGCAAAATAAAAAATTTTCCAGGAAAACGTGGCGACAGGAACACACGTGGCTGATGGTGTCAAGTCTGATCTGAACTGGAACCTGACAGGAGAAGGTTTTACACATGTAAACACGTTAACACATAAACATAAATATGTGGATAAGTTAAAGTGTAAACATGTAAAAAAGTAAACATGTCAACATATTATGTTTAACATGTTTACATATAAACTTGTAAACGTGTAAACATGTAAACTTGTAAATGTGTAAATATGTAAACATGTAAATGTGAACATGTAAACTTGTAAATGTGTAAATATGTAAACATGTAAATGTGAACATGTAAACTTGTTAATGTGTAAACACGTGAACATGTGATAGTATAAAACTTGTAAACATGTAAATATGTTTCTTCTGGATCTGGTCCAGAGAAATCAGCCTCATGAGGAGCTTCTCCTCCACAGCTTCATCTCTGAAACACAGAAGCCTGCAGACGTCAGGCAGAGCGCGACGTCCTGACGTCAGAACGTCGCGCGCCGCGTCTTCGCTCCAACCAGCTTCAGTCCGAGAGTCTGATCCGACTCTGCAGTTTCCCCACAACTCCTCTTTTATCATCTTCCCCTCCCTCTCTGCTCTGCCCCACTTCCCTCCGACTCACACACACACACGCGCGCGCGCGCACACACACACTCGTGACCATGAACAGTTCATTAAGAATCTGCCTTTGGGCTGAAGTCTGCAGCTGAGTATGAGAGGACTTCTTGACTTCAAATGAAATAGCAAAACAGAATTATTTATAGTGTGTGTGTGTGTGTGTGTTAGTGTGTGTGTGTGTATGTGTGTGAGTGTGTGAGAGTGTGTGAGAGAGTGAGAGAGAGCGACTGACTGGTGTTTGAGCCCCGAAACACAAAACCCCTTCAGCATATAAACCACAATTATAAAAGGTGCACACACTCACACACACACACACGCAGTCTTTTATCCCCCTTAACTCGCTCTCATGCACGCGCGCACACACATGCATGCACGCGCACACACCTCTTACCTTTTTTAATGACAGAGTGGTCCAGGATGCCCAGGGCTGATCCTTCCTCCATCCCCTGCGACACACACACAATGTCATTAATCCACGCGCTCGCGCGCACATGCACGCACGCACGCACTCAGGCCAGAACAAAATGGAGGGTCCAGCATTTAGTCTGGCTCCTGCAGCGCGCGACGTGCTGGATTCCTGCTCAGAAACTAAAACTTCAAACACACAAGCTGATAAAAACGGTCACGTGACTATATCAGTGACGTCATCACACCTGGAAATATCAGTCAACTTTTTCACTTCATCAAAAAATTTAAATTTCAGTTTATGTTCATGTTTTTATGGATTAAACGGGAAGTTTGTCATGCGCGCGCCTCCGCTCACACACGCGCGTCCCTTCTCCATTGATGACCGCGCGCATCGATTAGTCTCGCTCTCAACAATCAGCGGCTGCACCTGCTGCTCCAACGTCCGCAAAAGCTGCGGCACCCGCGCGCGTCTGCAGCGCGACGTTTTTCTTTTTATTCTGAAGTTTTATTCACTTTTACAGACTTTTATGGATCATCATCATTTTTACTCTGAATCTGTTTTTCCACATTAATTTTCCCAGTAAAACATTTGAATAAAGTGGGAAATAAAAATGACGTAGAAGGAGTTTATTTTTAAGCGAAACTGTTGAAAATATCAGAATTAATGAAAATTGTTTAACATACAAAAACAGCTTATTTGCAGACACATTTTCATAAATGGAAAAATCAATAATTCTGGTCTGCTGTGGTTCAGTTTTTTGTTTTAGGTTGTTGGGTTTTTTTTTTTCAGGTGCATTTTTTAATAAAATCGCAGCGGCCTATAATTAAAAAGACAAATAAACGAAAACGTATTAAGAGGCCTGGAGATTTATTTTCTAAAAACAACTAAATAAATTTTAAATCGAATAAAATGGTTTGTGTATAATTCTCTTCGTTATTTAAACATATTTTTTATTTTAGATGATTTATTCTGAAGATCAGCCGCCTCGAGGCCTTTTTCTCATTTTAAAGATTTTCTTTTCCGCATTTTATGACAAAATACCAGAAAATAAAAACACAATAAATCTGAATAAAACAGATTTAACAAAGATGAGTAAATAAATCTGCATCGATCAGAAACTCACCTGCAGATCCTCCAGGCTGTGGTGCAGGTGCATCCCCAGCGGTCCGTCCCCGAGCGCCGCGGCCCCCTCACCGAGGCCGTGCAGCAGCCGCGGGACGGCCGGGTACTCCCGGCGGGGGTCCAGGCTCAGCGCCCGGTGCGACTGCGACAGAAGCGCGCCCTCCTCGGAGCGCGAGCGCTGCGAGTGCCATGCCGCCTGCTGGTGCTGGTGGATGGAGTTGATGGAGGGGTAGGGGTCCGACAGGTGGGAGTAGGCCGAGTCCTGGCTCTGGGAGTACGGCAGCGAGGACTGCGGGTACGGCGGGGGGAAGTAGGGCGGCTGGAAGTCGGAGGCCGGCGTGTGGCAGAGCGGCGGAGCCGAGGAGTAGGCGGCCTGGTTCAGGGAGGACAGCTGGGACAGGCGCCCGCCCGGAGAGGAGCCGCTCAGGCCGTCCGCGCGCTCCTGCACGAGACCAAAAGGTTCGGGTCAGAAACCGGAGCCGCAAAGTCCACAAGTCCCGAGATCCGGAGATCCGGGAAATAAAACGAAACTCCACAAAAGCAGCGAGAAAAACCAGAAAATAAATCTAAACAAAAACAAACAATATTTAAATTGTGTAAACAAACAAATAAAAATTCCTCCACCTCTAAAAACGGATTAAATGTGACACAAACTGAGTGACGTGATAATTAAACAGATTTAAATTTAATTCCGGGATGAAAATAGCAGCCGCGGTGAAGTGATGCGCGCTGGCAGCCGCCGCCTGCGGCACCGCGGCAGCGGCAGAAAGGTCAGGGGCGGCAAGGAGCTGCGCAGAGGACAGGTAACACACAACAACACACAACACACACACACACAACAATAACAACAACACGTCGCCCCGGGAAAGGGGGGCGGGGGGTGCAGCTGTAAATAATCTGTGTCAACAAACACAAACTGACCCCATAAAGTAAAAACGGCCTCATTCAGGCATGCACGTGAGTGCGCGTCTGACACACATTTCCTGATGGGATCGGATTTTTGGTGAAGCTGGGTCACCCGGATCCGGATCGATGAGTTCTGCTGGAACAGCGTCCATTAGCGCCAAAGCAGGCCGCGGAAAGTCGGTCAGGCCGCGCGGCGCTGCCGCACCGCACCGCACCGCACCGCAATGCCGCACCGCGCGACCCCTCCAACAAAGTTTCATCCACCGCTGGAAGCGACCCGGACTGATCCGCATCAGCGGCCCTGACGCCGCGCGGCGCGTGGACACGCAGGAGGCCGAACTCACCTGAATCCAGGCGCGCGCCAAAAACAGTTTATTTACCAACAGCACAAAGTAAACAACAACAACAACAATCAGAGCAGCAGGTTTAAACCAGTTTCTCTGTCTCAGCTGATCTGAATCCAGCGTGGTTTTCTCCGGGTGTCTGATCCGGTCCAGAACCGGTCAGTGAACTCACCATGGCGGAGCAGGTGGGGAGCAGGTCAGTGAACTCACCATGGCGGAGTAGGTGTGGATCAGCATCTGGACAGCTCAGGTGAAGCGGCCGCACGCGCAGGATGACGCACAGGTGTGTCCAGGTGAGTTGTCAGCGCTCCATCAGCTGCTCTGTCTGCCGGCGCGCGCACCACACACACGGACTCCCGCAGCCGCTCCATACACGCGCTACTTATAGGTGGTGCGCGCGCCGGCAGTGAGGGGAGGGGTCGACTTCTCTTAAAGAGACATAAGCGACGCGCTGCTGTTGTTGTTTATTGTTTGTTTCTTTTCATCTGGAGGATTTTGACGCAAAGTCGGATCACAGATGCAGAAGCGGCTTTTCCAGGATCTGCGCAGGTTTGGAGCGGAGCTCGCGGGTTCAGGGGTCTCACGCGCAGATTTCCGCAAACAAATAAAAGACAGAAAATGAAAATCCAGGAGGTTTAAAGTGGGAAAAAAGTTTCTCTGACTGGTTTCGCGCCACAGCGCGCGACGCTGGTTACCTGCGCGGCCTCGGTCTTGGTCCGGGACTTCCACAGCATGTCGGTGAGTCTGGATGTCAGGCTGCAGCGGAGAGGAGGAGGAGGAGGAGGAAGAGGAGGAGACGGGCTGGAGGTGCGGAGAGGAGTGAGTTAGTGGAGACACGATGCAGGAGTTTGTATGATGAGTCAGAGGAGGGGGGGCGGGGGAAGGGGGGGGGGGTCGTGGTCTGATCAGGTGGAGGTTCAGGTTTCACAGATTCAGTTCTGGTTTTTCTGAAAAATCAAGTTCGAAGTTAAATTTCTTAGAAAGTTTCACCAGAAGTTTAAAAGTTTTGGATTAAATTCATTTATGCGTTGCCATGGCAACAGGGAGCAGCTGCTTTACGGAAAGACGCTCATGAATCTGGATCCAGGATCTGCGTTGGAACCAAAGTCGGTCCAGTTCTGCAGATTCAGACTATTTTACCCTCCATCCGAGTCCAGGTTGTCCAGAACCAGTTCTCCAGGAGCCTGGAAGGACCAAAGTTCTTGAGTTTGAGTTTCTTCATTTATAGGGACAGTGAGGATGAAACAACAATTTCACTATATTACACATAACTTCATTTATGGACAGAAATGGTAGCATTTGGTTGTTTGCCGACATCTGGTGAAAATATCATGTCAATATCTACTTGAAATATATTTCTGAGAAAATGTTGACATGTTCAATCCTTTTTTTCCCGCTGTAAATACACACACACACACACACACAATATATATATATGTGTGTGTGTGTGTATATAACACACACACACATATATATATATATGTGTGTGTGTGTGTGTATATATACACACACACACCTTACCCAGGGAGACAAGGACGGATGGCTGGGGGGTCGGGATTTGAGCCGCCGATCCTCCGATCATATACAGACCTGCTCCACCTGAACCACTGCGTTTCTAAAGTCTTAAAAAAAATCTTCTTCTTCTTCTTCTACGAAAACTTCTTTTTTTACAAACTTTAAAACTTCTAAAGACAGATTTTTTCAGGATGTTCTGTGTGAACAGCTTATACACAATCATTGGTGTAAATAACCAAATATTCCGTTATTGGGTTTTGTTTTTGTTTTACCTCAGGCAGCAGAAACTCCAGCTGGTTCTAGGTCATCACTCACATATCCTGTTAGTTTAGTTCTCAGGCAGCAGAAACTCCAGCTGGTTCTAGGTCATCACGCACATTTCTGTTAGTTTAGTTCTCAGGCAGCAGAAACTCCAGCTGGTTCTAGGTCATCACGCACATATCCTGTTAGTTTAGTTCTCAGGCAGCAGAAACTCCAGCTGGTTCTAGGTCATCACGCACATATCCTGTTAGTTTAGTTCTCAGGGAGCAGAAACTCCAGCTGGTTCTAGGTCATCACGCACATATCCTGTTAGTTTAGTTCTCAGGCAGCAGAAACTCCAGCTGGTTCTAGGTCATCACGCACATTTCCTGTTAGTTTAGTTCTCAGGCAGCAGAAACTCCAGCTGGTTCTAGGTCATCACGCACATATCCTGTTAGTTTAGTTCTCAGGCAGCAGAAACTCCAGCTGGTTCTAGGTCATCACGCACATATCCTGTTAGTTTAGTTCTCAGGCAGCAGAAACTCCAGCTGGTTCTATGTCATCACGCACATATCCTGTTAGTTTAGTTCTCAGGCAGCAGAAACTCCAGCTGGTTCTAGGTCATCACGCACATATCCTGTTAGTTTAGTTCTCAGGCAGCAGAAACTCCAGCTGGTTCTAGGTCATCACGCACATATCCTGTTAGTTTAGTTCTCAGGGAGCAGAAACTCCAGCTGGTTCTAGGTCATCACGCACATATCCTGTTAGTTTAGTTCTCAGGCAGCAGAAACTCCAGCTGGTTCTAGGTCATCACGCACATTTCTGTTAGTTTAGTTCTCAGGCAGCAGAAACTCCAGCTGGTTCTAGGTCATCACGCACATATCCTGTTAGTTTAGTTCTCAGGCAGCAGAAACTCCAGCTGGTTCTAGGTCATCACGCACATATCCTGTTAGTTTAGTTCTCAGGCAGCAGAAACTCCAGCTGGTTCTAGGTCATCACGCACATATCCTGTTAGTTTAGTTCTCAGGGAGCAGAAACTCCAGCTGGTTCTAGGTCATCACGCACATATCCTGTTAGTTTAGTTCTCAGGCAGCAGAAACTCCAGCTGGTTCTAGGTCATCACGCACATTTCTGTTAGTTTAGTTCTCAGGCAGCAGAAACTCCAGCTGGTTCTAGGTCATCACGCACATTTCTGTTAGTTTAGTTCTCAGGGAGCAGAAACTCCAGCTGGTTCTAGGTCATCACACACATTTCTGTTAGTTTAGTTCTCAGGGAGCAGAAACTCCAGCTGGTTCTAGGTCATCACACACATTTCTGTTAGTTTAGATCTCAGGCAGCAGAAGCTTCAGCTGGTTCTAGGTCATCACACACATTTCTGTTAGTTTAGTTCTCAGGCAGCAGAAACCCCAGCTGGTTCTAGGTCATCACGCACATATACTGTTAGTTTAGTTCTCAGGCAGCAGAAACTCCAGCTGGTTCTAGGTCATCACGCACATATCCTGTTAGTTTAGTTCTCAGGCAGCAGAAACTCCAGCTGGTTCTAGGTCATCACGCACATATCCTGTTAGTTTAGTTCTCAGGCAGCAGAAACTCCAGCTGGTTCTAGGTCATCACGCACATATCCTGTTAGTTTGGTTCTCAGGGAGCAGAAAATCCAGCTGGTTCTAGGTCATCATGCACATATCCTGTTAGTTTAGTTCTCAGGGAGCAGAAAATCCAGCTGGTTCTAGGTCATCACGCACATATCCTGTTAGTTTGGTTCTCAGGCAGCAGAAACTCCAGCTGGTTCTATAGGTCATCACGCACATATCCTGTTAGTTTAGTTCTCAGGCAGCAGAAACTCCAGCTGGTTCTAGGTCATCACGCACATATCCTGTTAGTTTGGTTCTCAGGGATCAGAAACTCCAGCTGGTTCTATAGGTCATCACGCCCATATCCTGTTAGTTTAGTTTGAACTGTCATTAAGTCTGACTGGTTCTCTGGGGCCGAGGCTGGCCCCTCTGTGGTGAATGACGGTTGCCTGGCCGTGAGGGCGGCCATGCCTGCCCCTTTCTGCCCTGGGGGGATCCCAGGTGACAGGGGTACCTAATGCCGGTAACGGCTCATCTTCCAGGGGGGGAATTCATACCCCCCTGGTCTCCCTTCCCAAGACCTCTCTCCCCCCCTGCTCTACCTCACACACATACGCGTAGGGTTTTGGGGAGGGTGCGTGTCAAGTGGGCGTGGTGAGGGAGGGCACCAAAGTGCCTTTGTTTGCTGCATCTAGAGACAGCCTGCTCCCCAGTTTTAACCACACTTAGACACCTAAACACATAAAATAACAACAGCTCACAACCACTTCTGAGGGGCGGGCCATATAGTGTGTGGAAGGAGGGAGGGGCCGGTTGGGGGTCATACCCCCTACGTGACCCCACCCCCGGCATGACTTGGCACTGCCCCTCAGTTTTAACTGCAAACAACACACATCTTACACACAGTCATGAGCGGGGGGGGGGTCCTTCCATATCCCGGTCTCCCGGGCGCTACTGGGGAGAGGGGGAGTAGTGGCTGTTTCACGCGCCAGTGGTTAAGGCTGGCTGCATTGCGGAGGATCTGCTGGCCCGGGGATGCCTGGCCTGCTGCGTCCGGGGGTGGGGGGGGCGTGTTGGGGGCTTGGAGCTCACAACTCCTTCCCCGGCCCGAGCTACCACTCAGGAGGCACGGGGGCATGGGCAAGAGCGAGGTGGGTATGTGAGAATAATGAATGAGAGTGTGAAAGAGGAAATGTGGGAGGGAGGAACTTGGGCTGGAAGAGGGAGGAGATGTGGGTAAGTGGTTGGAGGAAAGGGGGGATGGAGGAAGGAGGGGCATGCTCGTGAGTGTCTAGTAGGGATGGTCATGAGGGGCTGGGGGGTCCGGTCCTCCTGGGTTTCGGTTGGGCCGCCCACTTCGGGGGGGGGGGGGGGGGGGGGGGGCTGCTCCTGGGCGCTTGGGCCCTGGACCCGGCGCTGTCTGTGCCCAGGGGGGCGCCCGACGCCTGGTGGGGTCGGCAGCTGCTGGTCTTGGTCCGCTGGGGCCTGGGCCTCCAGACCGCGGGGGGCTCCGGCTGGGGCCGCCTTTTGCCTACTTTTGGGGGATGCATGTCCATTCTTTGGGGTTGGGGGGGGGGGTGGCTGGGATTTGGGCCTCTGGGTGGCTGTTGGGGGCCTGGGTCGTGAGCCTTGCGGGCTTCCTCCTCCTTGCAGAGACGAGGCTGCATCTGCATGACTGTATCACCATGGAGACCCTTTATTATGCATGTTGACACTGTGACACGGTGGCACGGTGGTGGTTAGCACCGCAGCCTCACAGTAAGAAGGTCACTGGTTCGATTCCCGGCTGGGGAGGGGGTTCGAACAATTCCAACCGTGGCCTTCCTGTGTGGAGTTTGCATGTTCTCCCCGTGTATGCGTGGGTTCTCTCCGGGTTCCCCGGGTTCTCCGGCTTCCTCCCACAGTCCAAAGACATGCATGTTAGGTTAATTGGTCACTCTAAATTGTCCCTAGGTATGAATGTGAGCGTGAATGGCTGTCTGTCTCTCTGTGTTGGCCCTCCGACAGACTGGCGATCTGTCCGGGGTGTACCCCGCCTCTCGCCTGTTAATAGCTGGGATAGGCTCCAGCAACCCCCGCGACCCTGAACTGGATAAGCGGTACAGAAAATGACTGACACTGTGACACTGCTTCCCATTGCGCTGACTAGGTTTTACCTCTTCTCTGCGTAGTTCTGCGTGTGTTTGTATGATCTGAGGATATTTAAGCCACCTGCAGGTCCTCCTGTAGGGGATTGCTTGTTTTGTTTTCCAACAGAGACCTTGGTTGTTTAGGGATTTCTGTACAGATGCACCAGTGAACTGTGGAAGTGGATTCATGTTTTCTCTCCTCTCTCTCTTCCTCTTCCTTACTCCTTTCTCTCTGTTTCACTTTCTATCATTACCTCTGTTAACTTTCATTTCTCCCTTGTCAGGCCCAGCAGTATGAAATGGAATGGTGTAATAGACAAATGTTTAATTAAAGAAATAAAATGAATAAACAGGATATCAAGTGGAGCCTTATGTTCATAAAGCTCCGCTTGGTAAAGCAAAACTGTTCAACACAATAAAGCAATCAGATTTCCATTCTGCTTGCTTCGATGCTGGACAGGACAAGTAAAAAAAAAAAAAAAAAAAAGTCTGACTGGTTCTACATAAACATGAGCTGATGTATTTTTATAGTTTTGAAGAATGAATTATAGGTGGGAAAAATATTGATACACTGAAATATTGTGACATTTTCAAATGCCGATACATCAATATCTAAAAATGCAGTCATTCCATTTTACTAACGAAATCTCACGAGATTTCGCCCTTTTTTTTCAAAATCTCACGAGATTTCATAACAGAACGACAAAATCTTACGGGTTTTTGTGAATTCTCGCGAGCTTTCAGAAGAGAACGACTCTCAGAAGATTTCATTGGTAAATTAGGTCAATATTGTGTTTTTAAATATCAATATGAAATCTGAATACGAAAATATCGAGATATTTTAGTGTGTCGATATTTTTTTCCTACCCCTAGAATGAATATTAGGGTGGTTGACATATAAGCCAAAATTTTTTTCGTTTTTTAAAAAAACTCAATTATCATTTCTGAAAATTAGTTTTTGTATCATTCTAAGTCTTAATTATTCAAATATATATGTGTTCTTTTAGATTTTGTATTGAAATAAGCATTTTTTTCACCGTTTTGCTGCTCGAGTGCCTCAAATTGTCATATGGTGTGACATGAAAGATATATCATTTAAAGTGAAAATTGGGTAATTATTTTCTTTCTTATTACCTTTATCACACATTTTAATCAGGGCTGCTTTGATATTTCACATTTCATTGTGAAAATTTGGCATATTTCGGTTTATTTCTCTAAATAATCTTGTAAAGAAGGACATTGCTCCTCAATTTATCAATATACTTTAACATAATTCTCTTAAACATTATAATATCTGAATGAAATTGCTTGTGACTCTTGCCAACAACATTTTTCTTGTGTTCTATCAATATTTTTTATGAATTACTACTAACAAAGTTGTTTTTTACTCACATTTGTCAACGCCACACCAAATGACGTGTCACACCATATGATAAACAGCACTGCACCACGATATGTTAATGAAAAAGTGTTTTTAGATGCATTTATCACACAAACCATTATGAACACAGATCAAACATTTCAAATATAAAAAAAAAGTATTCACATAACCTTAATGGTTCAATATAAACACTAACTCAATGAGTTTACATGAAGACTTTTGAATCAATCAAATCGCCAAATGCCGATCTGAATAAAAATGTGTCATCTAAACATGTCAAGTGATTTGATTGGCCTCGATCAAAAATTATTTTTAACCCGATCAAGAGTGTGGTTTAAACCTTTTCACAATCAGATCAGTAGTGAAAAATAAGCTTGTAAACAGTCATTCTGATGGTTTCTGACACATGTTGTGTTTGCGCATGCTTGAACCATGTGGGGGTTTTGTAATCACATGGTTAAAAACCCCGTACATGTCAGTCAGCTCTGCAGGTCTGATAAACAGCCATTTATTTGATTCAGGTGTGTTGGTGAAGGAATGCTCTAAAAGTAGCAGGATAGTAGCGCTTAAGGACTCGAGTTCAGCACTCCTGCTGTAAAATATGGTTGGACTGAACAAAAAAATTGGAAGGTGGATGATTTATCATATAGATATTGTCTTTCTATCAAAGCCTTTACATAAACATGAATGTAAAGTAAAGTAAATATCATACGGTGTGACAGATGTGTCATATAGTGTGACTGGTCACACTATATGACACAACTGTCACACCATATGATATTCTGATCAGTCAAGCTAATATATTAGCAAACTAAAACAGCTAGTCAAAAGTTACCATGTAATTAGCCACATGGCAACATCGATTTTTAAGAATTAATATGTAAAATCTGTGAGAAATATTTATTTTTTTAAGCAAATGATGTCACACCATAAGACAAAAAACACTGACCAATGTTCGTGATGTCCGATTCATAGCGTTTCAACTTTAAATCAAATGTGTAAAACTCATGTCATGACTTTGTAAGTCATTCTAGAGATGTAACTCTGACTTCCTGGTCAGGTGTGGTCCTCTTCATCATTAATGTGTCCAAATTATTGCTTGTTCAAAATACACATTGGGGTGTCACACCATATGATGACCATTTTGCGGACAAAAAGTATTTGGTCATAACTCTTTTTGACATTGTGCACAGACATCAACAGTTTATGTTGGTATTTATAACACATTATCATTTTATATGCACCAGAGAACTATAAAATATTTATAAATATTTAGAATTTATGCTCTTATTTCTGAGGGCACACATGTGCCGGACAGTCACACCATATGATATTTTTGATGTTTGGATCAAAAATATCATAGATAGAATGGATAGAAATCTTAAAACCGCCACAACACACTTAATAGTATTGTACTGTAACTTGTTAGAGGAACCACATTAATATATGTGTTCTTTAAAAATATGCACTTTTATCACTCTGTGACATACGGACAGTCAGAATTGTGTTATTTGTCAGCCACCCATTACATCATTTATTTTTCAGCGTTAATATCGGTATTGGTATCGATTATTGGCCACATGGGTTTTAAAACATCGGCATATCGAATCTCGGCCAAAAGTCCAATATTGTGCCTCCCTAAGATATATGTATAATACATATATATATATATATATATATATATATATATATATATATATATATATATATATATATATATATATATATATATATATATATATATATATATATATATATATATATATATATATATATAGTATGTTTATATATTTATACACACACACACACAATCATATGCATATACATATATATATATATATATATATACAGCTGTGTGAAAAAGGGTTTCCTGCTTCCTGATTTCTTACTTTTCTGCATATTTGTCACTTAAATGTTTCAGATCATCAAACAAATTTAAATATGAGACAAAGATAACACAAGTAAACACAAAATGCAGTTTTTAAATGAAGATTTTTATTAGTGAGGGGGGAAAAATCCAAACCTCCATGTTCCTGTGTGAAAAAGTGATCTTCCCCTAAATCTTCATGTTGTTGTTCTTAAGCCATTCAGAGGTGGACTTGCTGGTGTGTTCTGGATCATTGTTCTGCTGCAGAACCCAAGTGCGCTTCAGCTTGAGGTCACCAACAGATGGCCGGATGTTCTCCTTCAGGATTTTTTGGTAGAAGCAGAATTCATGGTTCCATTTACCACAGCAAGTCTTCCAGGTCCTGAAGCAGCAAAACAGCCCCAGACCATCACACTACCACCACCATTTTTTACTGTTGCTATGATGTTCCTTTTCTGAAATGCCGTGTTACTTTTACGCCAGATGTAATGGGACCTCCACCTTCCAAAAAGTTCCACTTTTGTCTCGTCAGTCCACAGAGTATTTTCCCAAAAGTCTTGGGGATCATCAAGATGCTTTCTGGCTAAACTGAGACGAGCCTTTATGTTCTTTTTGCTCAGCAGTGGTTTTGGTCTTGGAACTCTGCCATGCAGCCATTTTTGCCCCCCAGTCTCTTTCTGATGGGGGAGTCATGAACACTGACCTTCATTGAGGCAAGTGAGGCCTGCAGTTCTTGGATGTTGTTCTGGGGTCTTTTGTGACCTCTTGGATGAGTCGTCGCTGTGCTCTTGGGGTCATTTTGGTCGGCCGGCCCCTCCTGGGAAGGTTCACCACTGTTCCATGTTTTCACCATTTGTGGATAATGGTTCTCACTGTGGTTCTCTGGAGTCCCAAAGCTTTAGAAATGGCTTTGGAACCTTTTCCAGACTGATAGATCTCAATGACTTTGTTTCTCATTTGTTCCTGAATTTCTTTGGATGGCAGCATGATGTCTAGCTTTGGAGGATCTTTTGGTCTACTTCACTTTGTCAGGCAGGTCCTATTTAAGTGATTTCTGATGGAGAACAGGTGTGGCAGTAATCAGGCCTGGATGTGGATAGAGAAACTGAACTCAGCTTTCCAAAGATGATAAACCACAGTTAGTTTATGTTTTAACAGGGGCGCAATCACTTTTTCACACAGGGACATAGATGTTTGGACCCCCCCAATAATAAAAATCTTCATTCAAAACTGCATTTTCTGTTTATTTGTGTTATCTTTGACTCACATTAAAATTTGTTTGATGATCTGAAACATTTACGTGTGACAAACATGCAAAAAGTAAGAAATTAGGAAGGAGGAAACACTTTTTCACACAGCTGTATACATTATATATATATATATATATATATATATATATATATATATATATATATACATATATATGTATACATGCATACAGGTCACACATATATATACACATTTATGTATATATATATATATATATATATATACACGAAAAATTCACGGTTCGGTTCATTTCAGTACTTTAGTCTCTCGGTTTGATAGTTTTTCAAAACAAAAAAATACATTTTCATTCCTTTTTTAAACCATCAGGATCGTACTTAACATGAAGACCAAAGTAGATCCAAACACCAGATCTGAATGCAGTTGATCACAGATCCACAGAATCCATCGTCAGAACACAAGCTGATAAAAGAAATTAAAAATTCTGTATTGTTCGATATTCGATACATAGTGGTCACGGTTCGATACACACATGGTTTGGGATGATACCAATACATATACTGTTGAACCCCTAATACATACACTCGTCCTCAAGATTATTGACACCCTCCAATTCAAGAAAAGGCTCAATTTCCAACAGCAATTCAAACAACAAGAAATTAAGGAAATTAAAAATAAATAAAAATTTACAAAATTATAATTTAGTAATACAAAATATTGCTTTTGAATTGTTTTTGGAAATAATAATGAAACAAACAAACAAACAAAACTGTCCCAGACACGTTAGAGCATCTTTCCCATGAACATGGACCAACAATAATTTTTATTTATTATTATTTTTGTCAATTTCAACTTATTTCACTGACAGATGATTTTTTTATTTTTAACTTTAACTGGAGAGTGTGAATAATGAGAACGACTGATCTGCACACACATGCTATATGGAAGTTTAACAGAAGATTTAAAAGAAAAGCTTTTCTGCTGGCGGTGAGAACCATTCAGACGCTCTAACACGTTTCACTGTGAAGGCGGGAATCTGCCGTCTTACGTTCTGGAAGTATTCCACGTTCCTGAGGCATGAAAACAACGCTTGTCCAAAACTATTTTTCTTAAATGGTCCCAGGAAGTTGCCTCTGGACCTGGACCTGGACCTGGACCTGGACCTGGACCTGGTCGACCTGTTCAAGTTCTTCATATTTGGATATTTCTGCCTTTTGCTCTGTTCTCTGTCCACATGATCCCAAATGAGATCCAGGTTCTGGGGAGGATCCGTCCCTCCATCAGACCTGTAGAGGTCCAGGTTCTGGAGAGGAGCCGTCCCTCCATCAGACCTGTAGAGGTCCAGGTTCTGGAGAGGATCCGTCCCTCCATCAGACCTGTAGAGATCCAGGTTCTGGAGAGGATCCGTCCCTCCAGCAGACCTGTAGAGGTCCAGGTTCTGGGGAGGATCCATCCCTCCATCAGACCTGTAGAGGTCCGGGTTCTGGGGAGGATCCGTCCCTCCATCAGACCTGTAGAGGTCCAGGTTCTGGAGAGGATCCGTCCCT
The DNA here is from genome assembly GCA_023101725.1 of Atherinomorus stipes. NCBI lineage: Eukaryota > Metazoa > Chordata > Actinopteri > Atheriniformes > Atherinidae > Atherinomorus > Atherinomorus stipes. The sequence goes on from JALJCO010005571.1 coordinate 107,224, forward strand.
CCATCAGACCTGTAGAGGTCCAGGTTCTGGAGAGGATCCGTCCCTCCATCAGACCTGTAGAGGTCCAGGTTCTGGGGAGGATCCGTCCCTCCATCAGACCTGTAGAGATCCGGGTTCTGGAGAGGATCCGTCCCTCCATCAGACCTGTAGAGGTCCAGGTTCTGGGGAGGATCCATCCCTCCATCAGACCTGTAGAGGTCCAGGTTCTGGGGAGGATCCGTCCCTCCATCAGACCTGTAGAGATCCGGGTTCTGGAGAGGATCCGTCCCTCCATCAGACCTGTAGAGGTCCAGGTTCTGGAGAGGATCCGTCCCTCCATCAGACCTGTAGAGGTCCAGGTTCTGGGGAGGATCCGTCCCTCCATCAGACCTGTAGAGGTCCAGGTTCTGGGAGGATCCGTCCCTCCATCAGACCTGTAGAGGTCCAGGTTCTGGAGAGGATCCGTCCCTCCATCAGACCTGTAGAGGTCCAGGTTCTGGGGAGGATCCATCCCATCATCAGAAGGATTGGAGTGGAACTGGTCCAGTGGCAGGACTAGGCTGGAACTGGTCTGGTACCAGGACTAGACTGGAACTGGTCCAGTAGCAGGACTAGACTGGAACTGGTCTGGTACCAGGACTGGAACCTGAAATAAGTGAAAAGCAGACGACTAGTTTGGAAGATTATAACAAATGAGGACTGGACCAGGACTCTGGACCTGGACTGCAGGCTGGTGAAGTCCGGATCATAGCTGGTTATGTTTACTGATCAGACGATTAGATTAGTTTTAATTCCATTTTTATTTTACTTTGTAATTCATTAAAAGTCAAATCAAATTAAATTCATTGTTTTATTTTTTAGAGCTTCATAAAAAAAGGAAGAAAAATCTGAATTTGTGTTTTATGTTTTTTACAGAAAGCAGAGATTTAAATTAATCTGATTTCAAATAGCTGCCTGGAATCTGGCTCAGCTAACAGCAGGTTAGCAGCTAGTTAAGAGCTGGTTAACAGAAAGTGGGTTCTGTTCTGTCATCCTGCAGATAACTAACAGTGAACCAGCAGTTAACTAGCGGTAAACTGGGTCAATCACCAGTTTAAAACAGCTGCCTCTGCGTTAAAAGCAACACCTCGGATAAGCGCAGCACTGATTCTTCTGCTGGAAGCAGGAAAACCGGCGTTTCACGGGTCACTTTGGTTTCTGCTGCAAACTTTCAGGAATCAACTTAGAAAATATTCCCATCTTTGAAACTGATAGACTGACAGTTTCCCGGAGCACAAAGAGCAAAGTCTCAGGTCTCAGAGCCCCCCCTGCTGGCTGCTGAGAAGAACATCAACTTCCTGCAACAACTTCAGGGTCCTTGAAAATCCTGGAAAACCCTGGAATTGCTGCTTCCTGAGAGAATAAAACAGACTTTTCTGAAAATGTTTGACATCCTGGTTCTGACGGTCCGTCCCAGCTCAGCGGCCGACAGGTCACGTGACCACCATGACGTCTAATTTATCAAACAGAAATAGACCGACATCACAGGTCGGGGGTGTCCAAAGGTCCCTGGGGGGCGCCGTCCTGCAGGGAGCTGCGTTTGCATGGAGAAATAACTCCATCAGTGTTTACATGGACACTAGGGACGGGCGATGCGTTATCGTGTGCAAAATATCATCAAAATGTCTTTATCATATAATTTTATTTAAATTTATCAGCTTGCACTTACAGTTATTTGTATGGTTATTTTTTCTATTTGCACCGTTTGAATAAATGTCACATTTGTTCTCATATTTCAGACTTGTTTTGTTGCTGTCGCTACAGTTTTGCAGTACAGGCATACTTGAACTGAACTGCTGCAGTTTAGTGGCTGCTAGTATTATTTTGGGGCTTCAGACATAATGAAGTGATTAAAATGATACTTTTCATTGTCAGATATTATTACCGCGAAGAAAACCAGAAATTATCGGGATATATTTTCAGTCCTTATCGCCCGTCCCTAATGGACACGGGACATAGTGATCAGATGTGTTACTGATTTATACGTTTGTAAAGCTTTGGACATGCACAATCAGGGCTCTCACTCTTTTCATTGTTATTTTCCAGGATTTTCCAGGACATTTACAGGACTTTTCCAGCTGCTATAGAACGAGTCAAGTTATCACAACATAGACTAAGAAATTCCACCCCAACGTTTTGGAGAAGTATTCTACTATTTTAGCTTATATTTTGTACAGCGATGAAGTGGAGACGAAGCTGAGACGAAGCTGAGACGAAGCGGAGACAAAGCTGAGACGAAGCTGAGACAAGGCTGAGACGAAGCTGAGACGAAGCTGAGACGAAGCGGAGACAAAGCGGAGACAAGGCTGAGACGAAGCTGAGACGAAACTGAGACGAAGCGGAGACGAGGCGGAGAGGAAGCGGAGACCAAGCGGAGACGAGGCGGAGACGAGGCGGAGAGGAAGCGGAGAAAAGGCTGAGACGAAGCTGAGACGAAGCTGAGACGAAGCGGAGACAAGGCTGAGACGAAGCGGAGACGAAACTGAGACGAAGCTGAGACGAAGCGGAGACAAGGCTGAGACGAAGCGGAGACGAAACTGAGACGAAGCTGAGACGAAGTGGAGACGAAACTGAGACGAAGCTGAGACGAAGTGGAGACGAAGCTGAGACGAAGCTGAGACAAAGCGGAGACGAAACTGAGACGAAGCTGAGGCCCAGGTTCGTCTCCGCTTCGTCTCATCGGACCCATTAGAACCATCAGGCCCATCAGACCCGTCAGAACCATCAGACCCGTCAGAACCCATCAGAACCCATTAGAACCATCAGACCCATCAGAACCATCAGGCCCATCAGACCCCATCAGAACCATCAGGCCCGTCAGAACCCATCAGAACTAGGGTTGTCAAAAATATCGATACTCCGAAAAGTATCGATACTGAAACGCAGTATCGACAACGATACTAATTTGCCATGGTATCGATACTACAGTGCGCGCGCACTCGACAGGCAGCAGCCGGCAGGTAAACAGCAGCTGACCGACCGACAGGCAGGCAGAGATCCTGACATCATGTTTCTGCTGCTGGAAGTCCAGACCAGATGGTTTTATTAGAAAATGAAGAAGGAAAAAGTCTGTTTGGAAGTTTTTCACATGCAGCAGACGAGGAAGGAAAAGCGAAAGACGTAGACACGTCTGTGTGCAAACAGTGCGTCAAAGCGGTCGCAACGAAGTCCAGCAGCACAGCAAACCTGGCGAAACATCTTAAGGACAGACATCCTGGTCTTCATGATGAATTCAGACAGGTTAGTTACTTAAAGCTCCCGTTTATTATGTAACTTAAAAACACACTATTAGTGACGGTTAGCGCCACTGCTAGTTCGCATTTCCAACCTGGACCTTATTGCAGGAATACGTGTGTTAACTCACCGGTAACATTTCTGTGTCACTCTAATTTCTTCGGATGATATTGACATTTCTCTCCGTCTGTGTCTGATCGCTGTATAATGCGGGTGAAGGAGGCAGCGGGGGGGTCTCTATGTAACATTATCTGCAGCAGAACTCCTTCATTTCACCAATACTTATAAGACGAATGAACGACAGATAGGCCTACTGTTGTCCTGTTCACAACTGGTTGCTGTCTACTTGTATAGTTTAATACATCAAATAGTATTCTAATTTTTTTTATGTTTACCTCAAACCAAAAATGCGTCATTGTTGCTATTATTATTATTATTATTATAGTTCGCACAAAGTCAAAACCAGTTTCTTTTTTTTGCACACCACCTCAGAAAACTGTTGTTTGTATATTTTTTACTATTGTCACTTTTAGATTTTGGATGTTTTACATATTAAAAAAATAATACCTCAGACAACCTTAAAATCAGTCAAAGTCAAGTTGCATTATATTTGGGTATATTGTTTTGCATTTATTTGCACAATTATTCAACTAGCATAAGGTAAAAGATTTTCAAGTTCATACAAATATTTCTTATGTTCAAGTATTCGTCTCTTTTTTTGTCTCCTGTAGTATCGAAAATGGTATCGAGTATCGAATATTTTTTAGATATCGATATCGAGTTTGAAATTTTAGTATCGTGACAACCCTAATCAGAACCCATTAGAACCATCAGACCCATCAGAACCATCAGGACCCATTAGAACCATCAGACCCATCAGAACCAGTGCAGCTTACATGCTTGTTTTCCTGATTTGGACCCTCTCCATCAGACTGAATAAGCTTTCGGGTCGATCAGATCAGCTGTTGACGAGAGGCGTTTTGTGATCAGTGTTGGATCGGATCAGAACCGCTCCATGGAAACGCAGCTATGGCCATAGGTCCTGGAATGGTCCTGGAAAGTCATGGAAACTTCCAGTAAACCCTGAAGACTCAAAAACCAGACAAGACTGAAGAGCTGATAGACAAAATAAATCTTTATTCAGGATTCAGATACAAGAACGTGACCGAGGTGGAAGGAGTACAAGGTGCTCCTGGAGAACGAGGTGCTCCTGGAGAACGAGGTGTTCCTGGAGTACAAGGTGCTCCTGGAGGACAAGGTGTTCCTGGAGTACAAGGTGCTCCTGGAGTACAAGGTGCTCGTGGAGGGCAAGGTGCTCCTGGAGTACAAGGTGCTCCTGGAGTACAAGGTGCTCCTGGAGAACGAGGTGTTCCTGGAGTACAAGGTGCTCCTGGAGGACAAGGTGCTCCTGGAGTACAAGGTGCTCCTGGAGGACAAGGTGTTCCTGGAGTACAAGGTGCTCCTGGAGGACAAGGTGTTCCTGGAGGACAAGGTGCTCCTGGAGAACGAGGTGCTCCTGGAGTACAAGGTGCTCCTGGAGTACCAGGTGTTCCTGGAGTACAAGGTGCTCCTGGAGTACAAGGTGCTCCTGGAGAACGAGGTGTTCCTGGAGTACAAGGTGCTCCTGGAGTACCAGGTGTTCCTGGAGTACAAGGTGCTCCTGGAGAAAGTGTGTTCCTGGAGTACAAGGTGCTCCTGGAGAAAGAGGTGTTCCTGGAGTACAAGGTGCTCCTGGAGTACCAGGTGTTCCTGGAGTCCCAGGTACTGCAGGTGCTGCAGGTGTTCCACTGAGGCATGTGGACATTAATGGTTTCAGGTTTTCATGACTGGGGTCATTTTCTGAGTAAACTTTGGCTTCATCTTCATTTCAAATAATCTGAATCAGATTATTGATCAGCTGTCAGGTCAGTGATCAGCTGTCAGGTTATTGATCAGCTGTCAGGTCATTGATCAGCTGTCAGGTCATTGATCAGCTGTCAGGTCATTGATCAGCTGCCAGGTCATTGATCAGCTGTCAGGCCATTGATCAGCTGTCAGGCCATTGATCAGCTGTCAGGTCATTGATCAGATGTCAGGTCATTGATCAGCTGTCAGGTTATTGATCAGCTGTCAGGTTATTGATCAGCTGTCAGGTCAGTGATCAGCTGTCAGGTTATTGATCAGCTGTCAGGTTATTGATCAGCTGTCAGGTTATTGATCAGCTGTCAGGTCAGTGATCAGCTGTCCTCAATCAGGCTTTTTCTTGTGTATACTGGTTCTGGTTCTGGTTGGACTGTCCGGTCACTTCAGGTCCACCACCTTCCTCAGACTCTTCATCCTGCTCAGAGCTCCTTCATCACTCCTCCTCATCACGTCTGAGATCTCCTGCTTGCAGAGGGGACAGCACTCCGCCGCCGCACACAGCGCCTCCTCCAGAACCTCCTCGGTGTTCCGGTCCGGCGAGCCGCCGCCTACGCTCAGCACGGTGAGCGTGTGTCCGAGCCAGCCTTCGTCTCGGAGCAACGCCGGGATCCAGGGCTGGGTCCGGATGCAGCTAGCTAGTGCCTGCAGGGATAACCGCCAGAGTTCTGCAGCCTCGTCCCAGCTCTCCTCCCAGCCTGCGCTCACCCGGACCGGACCCGAACCGGAATCGGAGTCCAGGGCACCACGGAGGAAACGGAGCGCAGCAGAGAAGAAACGTCTCTGGCCCGCTTCCACCGAGCCTGGAGAGGAGAAGACAGATCAGAACCAGAATTGTCTGAGATTATCTGAGAAAGAAAACATGTCACGTCCTCACGATCAGCTGATGTAACGTACGATGAGGTCCGCGGGCGGCGTCCGGCGTGACTGGCCGTTCAACTGACCGCAACAGAGCAGGAAACACAGCCAAGAGGAAACTGCGGGACTGAGAGGCGGGCTTGGGTTGAGTCCCAAACCAGCCCCTGCACACTACACCTGCACGCTACACCTGCACACTACACCTGCACGCTACACCTGCACACTACACCTGCACGCTACACCTACACACTACACCTGCACACTACACCTGCACGCTACACCTGCACGCTACACCTGCACACTACACCTGCACGCTACACCTGCACGCTACACCTGCACACTATACCTGCACACTACACCTACACACTACACCTGCACACTACACCTGCACGCTACACCTGCACGCTATACCTGCACACTACACCTGCACACTACACCTGCACGCTACACCTGCACGCTACACCTGCACGCTACACCTGCACACTATACCTGCACGCTACACCTACACACTACACCTGCACGCTATACCTGCACACTATACCTACACACTACACCTGCACGCTACACCTGCACGCTACACCTGCACACTATACCTGCACGCTACACCTACACACTACACCTGCACGCTACACCTGCACACTATACCTACACACTACACCTGCACGCTACACCTGCACGCTATACCTACACACTATACCTGCACACTACACCTACACACTACACCTGCACACTACACCTGCACGCTACACCTGCACGCTACACCTGCACGCTACACCTGCACACTACACCTGCACGCTACACCTACACACTACACCTGCACGCTACACCTGCACGCTACACCTGCACACTATACCTGCACACTACACCTACACACTACACCTGCACACTACACCTGCACGCTACACCTGCACGCTATACCTGCACACTACACCTGCACACTACACCTGCACGCTACACCTGCACGCTACACCTGCACGCTACACCTGCACACTATACCTGCACACTACACCTACACACTACACCTGCACACTACACCTGCACGCTACACCTGCACGCTATACCTGCACACTACACCTGCACACTACACCTGCACGCTACACCTGCACGCTACACCTGCACGCTACACCTGCACGCTACACCTGCACACTACACCTGCACGCTACACCTACACACTACACCTGCACACTACACCTGCACGCTACACCTGCACGCTACACCTGCACACTACACCTGCACGCTACACCTGCACGCTACACCTGCACACTATACCTGCACACTACACCTACACACTACACCTGCACACTACACCTGCACGCTACACCTGCACGCTATACCTGCACACTACACCTGCACACTACACCGCACCTACACCTGCACGCTACACCTGCACGCTACACCTGCACGCTACACCTGCACACTATACCTGCACGCTACACCTACACACTACACCTGCACGCTACACCTGCACGCTACACCTGCACGCTACACCTGCACACTACACCTGCACGCTACACCTACACACTACACCTGCACACTACACCTGCACGCTACACCTGCACGCTACACCTGCACACTATACCTGCACACTACACCTGCACACTACACCTGCACACTACACCTGCACGCTACACCTGCACGCTATACCTGCACACTACACCTGCACGCTACACCTGCACGCTACACCTGCACACTACACCTGCACGCTACACCTACACACTACACCTGCACGCTATACCTGCACACTATACCTACACACTACACCTGCACG